>JAKJMR010000227.1:149320-173558 GCA_024449315.1 Daboia siamensis
GAAGGAAGGAAGGAAGGAAGGAAGGAAGGAAGGAAGGAAGGAAGGAAGGAAGGAAGGAAGGAAGGAAGGAAGGAAGGAAGGAAGTCCACTTTTCATAATGGGCTTTCATGTTAGAATGATTCCCCACCCAAAAATAACTGAAATAATTGGTGCAGTGCCCTCCTTTGTTTCACCATGGTTGAGGACAATGAAAAATGTCCTTGAAAATCTTGCCAAGAAAGCTGCAGGAATTTGTCCAGACAGTCACCAGGAATTGACAATGATGCAAAGGCACAAATGCCATGTCTTCAAAATGCCCCTCTCCAATTCTTAGCTTTAGCTATTATGAGGCAGGTGATCCAGTACTTTACCATATTTATTCTTTCTTCCTCTTATTCATTCATATCCGTGGAGGATTATTAGTTGGACTACCCCAAAATCTTCAGGCAAATTGTGAATTATGTTAGAAAATTTACATGAATTAGTTTAGGTCCTTCCCTCAATATATTTTAAGTGTGTATTAATCATTATAAGTGAATTGGATGCATATTTGATGAAAGATGACATGAATAGAGAATTGAAAGTTTGTAATGGTTTTCATCCTGTTGTTTGGACAGGGCACTCAACTATACAGTATGTGTATGATATAAAATGGTGAACCATTTTACCTTGTACAAACCATGTAATAGGCTCCATGAATAATGTACATAAGTGATTAAATATATAAACTCTAAGACATAAGCAGTACATCTTGCTTGTCAGGGAACTACTTTTCATAAAATGACATCTGCTCCATAAAACCTGATGCTTCGTTACAGTATTTAAATAAATACGCCTGACATACACTGAAGAGGGTACACACTGTTGTCTTAACAATGAAATGAATTCCTTGCACTTTTAGCAGCTTGTTTGGGATACATATTCATAAGGGTGCTTAAGAAATTCTTGTACTAATTTTTAATTAATTTATGCAAGTCATTATCTGCATTTGGATTAATTATGCAACATCTTCCTTATTCAACCTCTTTTCAAGCACCATAACCCAGATTTGAATCCTTGTTACATGTCATTTACTTATGCATCAGCTTTTGAAACGGATCAGCATTTGATTTTGTAAGTGGAACCAACAAAAATGTCACTATTAAAATAATTAAACATGCAAAAGGGGGGGGGGAGTTTACACCAAATAGCTCTGCCCTTGACTTTGTGTATCACAGCCCACTACTGAAAAAGATTGATGAGGCTCTGCAAGGAAGAATGAATATATTTTTACGTATTTTCAGTGAAACTTCTGAATATTATATATAATATAGCTGCTTCTACTGCTGATAGTGATATTAAATTATAGAATTATAGCTACTTTATCAGGCAGACTAAGGTAAATTAATTTTTAAACACAGGAAATGAAAAATGACTTATTGTTCTATGTATATTTGCATCTCCATGACCCCTCTAAGAGCTCCAGGCTCTTTATCTGGGTTCTCCTTTCATTTTTTTCCCAAAAGCAATCCCATGAGATGGGTTGGTCTGAGAAAGTAGTTCAGAATGGACTTGAATGTAGATCTTCCCAATCTTAATCCAACAGCTTATCCACAACAAAAACAGTTTCAAGAGAGTGAGGTAATGTTGTCTATATTTAAATCTCTGTCCCTCTAAAACAGCACTTGCTAGTGGTTTCCATTACAGTCCCAGAATTATTATTATGTGAGGCTTCCTTTTCAACTAAATTGTGGGGAATGATGGTGATAGATCAAGGATTGCAGTTGCTATGGAAAAGTAAAAAAAAAAGTTTAAAAGAAAAAAAAAGAGGGGAAGATTTATAAAGGAGAAGCCAGTACCGAAATCCACTACATGCAGCAAACAAAAATTAAAAATGTGTTGGACATCAGTGTCTCCCTTGGTTGTTTCCATAGGGTCACCAGTAGAGCAATGGCAATGCACCTGAGAGATTGCAAATCACTCCTCCAAGAATCAAGTTGGGGAAAACCAGTGGTAGCATTCAGTTACTTCGCACCAGTTCAGCAGAACATGTAGCTAATTTTTTGTTGCCCAGGCCCAGAATGGACTTCCAGAGAAGTGTTTGTTCACATATTTGAATCCCACCACTGGGGAAAACACATCTGTGTTTCTCCAGATCATTGCGCTCAATTGGAAAAATGGTTGGCTCCCCCTGGCTGCCAAAATTCCCAACTTCCATAATGTTCATTGAATATAGTTTGCAAGCCACTCTTGAAATACCTTTCTAGACGGTAAACAAGGCTGTTTTGTTTTTCCTTGGTGACAGTTTGCAAGCTTACCATCTCTGATTGATAAAACAATATCCTGAGTCTATCCCCATCAAAAATGGATCAGGGTTGTGATATCTGCTGCCAATTCTTATAATGAAAGCAAATATGCAGCTAGAGGACACATGAGAAGAATTATGGCTTTCTGTGTCTATGTGTTAGTCATCCTTTTAATCTTTTTGTCAGTGAGATTTTACAGGAATGCAAAGAATTTAAAAATAGCAGAAAAAAAGAGTCCCTGCATTTTAGTCTCATTGAGTTGATGAAAGATAAATTTATTTCAAATGAGGAGACAATTTTATGTGAATTTCTTATGGTTAGAGTATGGGGTTCTGGTAATTATACATTTATCATTTGGCTGAGTCAATTTTCTAGTCATCAAGCCTCCTTGGAGCCTTGTTTTGGTAGGTAGGGAAGAAAACATCTGAGAAATTACAAAGCACATTTTTGTTACATCATCAGTATCATCACCATCATTAAAGCTGTATAAAAACAATTTTCCATTTTCATTACGGTATTTTTCGGACCATAAGACGCACTTTCCCCCCAAAAAAGTTGGGGGGGAAACGAGGGTGTGTCTTATGGTCTGAAGGTGTGGTACCCCAGATTCTGCTCCTCCCCAATCGCTTCGCTGGGAGGCTGAGATACCGGCTTTTATCCATGGACCAGAGGAGAACACCGCTGATCAGGTGGGAGGATGGGATTCCGAATCCGAAGCCACCAGCCAGCTGGAAGTCCCAGTGGGTGGCCCCGATACCGCCGAACAACTGGGAGCATCAGCAACCTTCTCTGGGGGCTGCCAGTCGGCTGGGAGCCTGGGACTTGACGGTCGCTCCTGCTCAAAAGCACCAGCACTCCCAGGTGACTGGCGGCCACGAGAGAAGGTTGCCGATGCTCCCGGCTATTCAGCAGCAGCGGGGCCACCCACCGGGACTTCCAGCTGGCCAGTGGCATCAGATCTGGACTCCCAGTCTCCCACCTGATTAGCGGTGTTCTCCTCTGGTCCGCGGCTCAAATCCAGAGTCTCAGCAGGCAGGAGCCCGGGATCAGCATTTCTGAATGGATTTCTAAGTGCGACTCAGCTGATCCCGGGCTCCTGCCTGGCTCACTTACTTGTGGAAAAGAGGCTGCTTGCTAAGTTGTTGCTGCAAGTCTGCAACATGTACTCCTTGTCAGAGGTTCCCTGTTGATGTTGTCCTGGGTTCCCGCAGGAACGAGTCTCAGCCCTCGCTGAGACAATTTAGGGGGTCCTCGCAAGGACAAAAGAAGCCAAATAAAAACAAACACCACACCAGAAGTTTCTCAAGATGAGAGAGCACGAAGTGCCCGGGGTGATGTTATGTCCCCCGAACAGATCGCAACAGTCTCTTTTATTAGGCAGTTTTAAAAGGGAGGGGTAACTACAGCAAAAAGAGATAGCATATAAAAAATACCAAACAGCGTGAGTCAAAACATACGTGTTAACAAAACACCACCTGATTTACAGGAAATCATACACTTTAGCAAAATAAAAACCTAATCTCAAAGAAAGCAAAACTAAGCAATGGAATGCTAATTGGATACTAAATCATATCTATCCTATCTTAGAAAAAGTGAAACTTAATTTGAAGAGCAATGGAATTTTTGGGTGCTAATTGGATATTGTAAATCATGTCTGTCAGGTACCAGACACCATGCAGCACGGGAAAGGGTCAGGGCAAGGTCTCATGGCTATGAGGCCCAAGGAGAAACCTGAACCAAGGATATATCCATATGTCCTCTGTTTTTATTTTTTAAGATGGTTAATATCCTTCTAAAGCCATGACATCCCCAGTGGATCCCCCCCTCCGGGAGAACCCGCAGGGAGCCAATACGCTTTTCCAAAGGAATAGTTTCTGATTCAGAGTCTTCATCAGCCACAGAGGCTAATTCTAAAAGAGGTTGTTTATATTCATTTTCAACAGTGTGCTTTAGCAAGAGGACATCATCTCCAATACTGTTTAGTCGTTGTTTCAAAAATGCTAGAACTCTCCCCATGACACATGGGCCAATTGTACATGCAAGGAGCAACAAAATCAGAGGACCGGCTAGGGCCGAGAGGAGGGTGGTCAACCAGGGAGAGAAATTGAACATTTCCTGGTACCACGTGTGGGATTGGGAACGCTCTCTTTCTCTATCTTTTAATCGGGATGTTAATTCTGCCATGGAGTCAAGCACAATGCCTGAATTGTCTGTATAAAAACAACATTCCTCTTTCAAGGCGACACACAGACCGCCCTGTTTTAGGAATAGCAAATCCAAGCCCCTCCTATTTTGTAGAACCACTTCAGAAAGAGAGGTGAGGGAATTTTGGAGGGCAACCATAGATTGCTCAATGCGTTTGAGGTCATCATCTATTTCAGCACTGAGCCTGCGGATGTTTTTGTCAGCCACAACCATTCCTGCGATGCCTGTGGACGCACCAGTGGCTCCTAGGCCCAGGAGAAGGGCCAAGGTCATGGTAGTAACCATTTCCCGTTTGGTTCATGGAAAGTACTGGGGTGTTTCCATGCGAGAAAGGAACTCATTGTTGGAAAAAACAGACATTTTAGGGAGAAGATAAACCTGAATGCAAAAAGCTCTGTGTATGTGTAAACTGTTTCCACTGACACATGCAGTAGCACCCGTAGAGCAGGCCCAAATAGAGCCATTGGAAGGAATAAAAAACTGACCATTGAAACGTTTGAAAAGATTTGCAGTTGATAGAGTAGTGTACATTATAGCCCACCCTCCACTGTCAAGTCCTAGCCTTTCTTTGGATAAATATGTTGTGCAGGAAGTATAGGCATCCGAGGAGGCATTGATACAAAAGTGAGAAAAGTTAGAGGGTACATAGCCAAGGCAACAACCTTGACCTTCAATTGAGGAAACCGTTATAGTAGAGGTAGACCACCTGCAAGCGGCATCTGAGGTGCTATTGGCAAAAGGTAAGGCGGAACCTATGGCCTCATAAAAAGGGGGTTGAGAAGACATACACAGCCAACACCTACTATTATTGTTAGGAAAAGCACGGGCTGCCACAAGGGCATCATGCGCAGAGGAGACCAAGGACACCAATGGATTGTTTCTTTTAGCCAAGGGCTGTAAAAAGGATGAAGTGACTTGTTTGTTTGGGCCCACAGGTGGGGATGTTGCTAAGGACATGGTTAGACGGATTATGAATATATTACCTGGATGACTCATGGTTCCAGAATTATCGTTCGACCTTCCCCCCCATCTTTTCCCTTTAAACCATTCAGTAATCGGAAGACTCCTGCCGTAAGATGTAAAAGTAACAGTCATAGGATTAAGGCGAACACCGCAGCAGGCCCAATTGGCGCAGGAATGCCAAGGCAAATTGTTATCAGGGCCAATTATAGCTTTGATATAGTCAGTAGTATAGGGAGCAGTCCACCAAATCTTTCCGGTTGACACACATTGCCAGGACTTGCAGTACCAATCAGAGATGGTTCCACATTCATCTAGGTGGGAGAGATCAGTAAGATGTCCTGGGCAGATATACAGGCCTGGACCAATGTTCCAGACTTCCCGAGGGGAAAGATCACATTTTGTTTTGTGTTTAAAGCCATGGGCGCCGACCAGCATTTCAGCAAAGTCAAAGTAAAGTGCAGGAAACCAGGGCCACAGAGTTCGATTAGAAATGGAATAAAGGATGTTTCCTTGGAAGTCCAAAATAGTCCAAGTATAATTTGCGGGACGATGCACGTTCTGCTGTGTGCTGGAATAGGAGCGCCGCAAGCGGAGAACTGCAGGGGAAGAAACATGGGAAAAAGGCAAGGAAAGAAGGGAAACTTGAGGAAGAGAGGAAGAGGCATTAGAGACAGAAGAGGCAAGAGAGATCAGGGATAGGATCAGGAGGATCTTCATCTTTCTTTTTCGGTTGATAAAGATGACAAGGGCGGACACAGAGAGCCGGGACCCACAAAACTCGATCAGGCAATTGAACTGCTGCGTAGCCTTTTCCCCAGGTGATCAATTGAGCTGGACCTTTCCAAGCTGGATCCGGAAGATGCCTATAATATACCAGAGGACGAGAAGAGGGGAGGGGAGGAGTGGAAAAATGTCTCGAGGCAGCAGTGGAGGCAGGAGATCCAGTTAGATTAAGAAAATTCAATGAATACAAGGAAACATTTAATACATTTTGCAACGCCGGGAGTGTCGGGGGGCTGATGCCTTTTGACCCCAAGTGTCTGTCCAAGGCCTGTTTAAGAGTCAAATTCGCTCTCTCTATAATGGCCTGGCCCTGGCTATTGAAAGGAATGCCGAATTTATGGATTATTGACCAGCGATAGCAAAATTGTGCAAAGGCAGAGCTCGTATAAGCTGGTCCATTGTCAGTTTTTAGAGTTTTTGGGCATCCCAACGTTACGAAAGTCCGAATACAATGATTAATAACTTGTTTTGCGGTTTCACCCCTTTGCAAGGTTGCCATGATGAAACCTGAATACGTATCAATGGAAACATGAATGAATTTCCAAGGGGCAAAGGATGGATATTGAGTTACATCCATTTGCCATGTCTCACAAGCACTAGTACCCCTGGGGTTGACCCCTTGTGGGATTGCAGATGCCTGTAGACTGCATGTTGGACATTGCTGAATTATGGCAGTGGCTTCTTGATGGGTAATACCAAACTGCTTGACAAGAGCCTTTTTGTTCTGATGAAAATAGTCATGGCTTTCTCCTGCTGTTAAGGTATACAGACAGGAGGACGGGTTGGTTTTACATGCCTCATCTGCCATATGATTTCCTTCTGATAAAAATCCAGGAAGATGTTGATGACTTCTAATATGTGCTACAAACAGTAAATGATCACGGAGATGTAACAAATCCTGGAGCTGTAAAAAAAGTCTCATTAAAGGGACAGGGGTTGAGGGAGAAATATAAGCATCGTATATACAAGAAACCAAATGTGAAACATACAAACTATCTGTAATAATGTTAAGGGGCTGATCGGGAAACATTGAAAGAGCAAGATTGAAGGCAGACAATTCTGCTTGTTGGGCAGAAGACTGAGCTGAAGTAGTACGAGTCTGCCAATTGTCCTGTCCTTTATCCTGCCATATACAGGCACCTATGGATTTTGAGCCATCTGTGAACACAGTGAGGGCATCTTTGATGGGAGAAGAACTTATAGGAGTTGAAAAAAGAATGGGAACAGTTTTTAAAAGTTGTAATCGAGGATCTGGAGGAAGATGGCATGAGAGAATACCATTCCAATCCTCCAAGGCATGTTGCAATGCATCTGATGTTTGAAACAAAGATTCCCATTGACTTAATTTAAAAGGTACATACAGGGTACTGAATTCTACACCCATAAGAGCCCTAGTACGTCTCCTTCCTTTCTCCAAGAGAAGAGCCATTTGCAAAGCTTTGGTAGTAATTGAAGCCTTAGGAGTGTGTGCCAAATGTATCCATTCCAAAATATGCATTTTCTTTCCATCAGTCAATTGGAAAATAAAAGCAGTTAAAAGAGAAGGAGTAGGCAAAATAGCAAACAAGAGAGGCTCATTGGGCAAAGCTCTGTCGACCCATCTCTGGGTGAGAGCAGTATTAACCAAGGACAAAGCAGTCTTTTGATCTTGTGTTAGAACAACAGTGTCTGATGGATGTTTAAGGCCTATCAGAGCAGAAAAAAGAGGAGATAGAACATGAGTTGAAATTGACAGATAAGGTCTGGCCCAATTAAGGGTTCCCAGATATTGCTGGAGTTGAACAAGTGTAGTTTTTTCCGGGAGATGTAATGTAGGGAGAACAGGCGTGGCAGCAGATGCCATGAGCTTATGACCCAAATACTGCATAGGATACTGAGTTTGAATTTTGTCAGGAGCAACATGAAGACCAGATTGAGCCAAAATAGTATACAGAAAAGTAAGAGTTTGAGAAACAGTGCCTTTTGGACCATCTGCTGCAATTAAAATATCATCCATGTAATGATAAACCAAAAAGGTAGGATTTGCATCACGATAAGGCTGTAGGGCCCTATCAACATAATATTGGCACATTGTGGGAGAATTTATCATGCCTTGAGGAAGGGCCTTCCATTGATATCTAGTAGTAGGCCTTGAATTGTTAAATTGAGGAATGGTGAATGCAAAAAGAATTCTGTCAGCAGGAGCCAAAGGAATAGAAAAGAAACAATCCTTCAAATCTATTATTACCAAGTCATAATTGTGAGGAATTAAGTTTGGATTTGGAAGGCCACATTGTAGAGGTCCCATGGGCTGAATTATGGCATTAATTTTTCTCAAATCCTGCAGGAGGCGGTATTTCCCATTTTTCTTTTTGATTACAAAGACAGGAGTATTATAAGGGCTAGTTGAAAATTCCAGATGTCCTTCCTGTAGTTGCTGAGCCACTAAGTTCTGCAGGATCATAACCTTTTCCTGTGACATAGGCCATTGATCCACCCACACAGGGATGGAAGATTTCAAAACAAGAGATAAAGGAGGAAAAGACATCGTATGAAATTAAGGGATAGTTAGAGTAGCATGAAGTTGAGACAAAAGATCCCGTCCCCACAAATTAGTATGCAAGGGCAGGATAAAAGGTCGAAGGAAAGCAGTAATAGAAGAATGAGGGGTAGATGCAGTCAACCAAGATGTGCTAACCTTAGCAGCCTGAGCACCTCCCACACCTTGAACAGTAGAAGCGTCAGAAAGAGGCCAGGAAGAGGGCCATTCAGCTGTGCGAATCACTGAAACATCCGCGCCCGTGTCAATAAGACCTGAGAAGGTGCGGCCGTTGAGAAGAATGGAAATTATTGGCTTGGCATTTTGCACAGGCTGTTGGAGAGCAAAGAGAGAAGTATTATCAGGTGGGGGCAAAAAAATAAGAGTAGCAACAACAGTTTCCGCCTTCAGAGAAAAGCAGCGATCACCGATCGCAGCCAAAGAGATGTTTTTTAAGGAGTCTGAATTATGCAGAAAAGGTGCAGCTATAACACCTTCAAGGGTAAGAGAGGAGTTAGGAAACAAAAGAACAGGAACATCTGGAGGGAACGGAGCAAGAAGAGAGACTTTTAAAGGCATAGTGAAAACAGAACCAGGGTCATCATAAACGAAGTCTTTAGAAAGACGAACAGGAAAAGCAAGAGATGGATTAGTGGAGACAGCTTGTAAATCAGCCTTTGAAGTGGGGCTAGCTGAACGCCCCTTAATTAGTTTCCCTGCAGAGTTTGAGAAGGACCCTGAGGGCAGGTACGAGCCCAGTGAAAGCCTTTACGGCAACGCGGGCAAACAGTTTTTGGCTTTGCATTAGTAGGTTGGGGGGGAGGACCTCGAGCGCTCCCGCGCAGAGCTCCTCCACCGCCGGGCAAACGACATTGACTCTTGAAATGACCAGGCTTCCCACAATTAAAACAATTGCCATGCTTGACAACAGGAAAAGCTTGAATATTAGAGGCAGGCATGGAAGAAGTTATAGCGGCTGCAAGAGCAGACATTGTATGAGAAGTGGTTCCAACCACACGGCAAGCCTGCAAAAACTCAGCAAGAGTAACACCTGGTTTTCCAGTCAAGGGCTGAAGTACTTTTTTACAATCTTCATTAGCATGTTCAAAAGCCAATTTGATCAAAAGCTCCTCACAAGCAGCCTGATTTTGAATTTGTCTTTCCAGCGCTGTTTGGAGCCGGTTTATAAAGGTAGCATAAGGCTCAGAAGGTTCTTGAATAACCTTCAAAAATGTTTGAGAGGCATGGTCGTCTGCATCATCCACCTGCTTCAATGCTCCCATGGCACAAAGGCGGATGATGGCAAAAGCACGGCGTGGGCAATTTTGCTGCTGGACCAAGGTTGTGAAATTTCCAGTTCCTTTTATATGATCAGCCAAGACTGCTTGAGGCAAGCCTCGCATGATCTCAGCATCTGCCAATTTATTATATTCAGAAGACCAGATGACAAATTGAGCAGGTGTTAATAACATGGAAAATAAAGACTTCCAATCATACAGTAACATGACAACATTTGCATCTATCAGAGAATCAAGCAATCCCATTACATACGGAGAGTGAATACCGTAGGAAGTAACAGCTTCTCTGAGATTCTTAAGCACCCGCATGTTGATGTTCTCATGTTCCGGCCGTCCTCCCCCCGCTGGATTAAGGGTTAGAGGGTAAGCCGATAGCGGGGGTTCAGTTCTTAGAGAAAGAGAGGAAGAAACAACCAAAGCAGAAAAAGTTCCAGCAGTTGTATCTGTATCCTCCAGCGGGGGGGGAGACGCTGCAGAAGCAGGAAAAGCTGTGTCTGCAGGGGGAGCAGAGGCAGCTTCAGAGACAGTAGAAGACTCATACGAAGGTGGAGAGACTTTGGCAGGGATTCCTCCGTAAGAGAAGAGAGTGGAGCAGCCGAGTCAGGAAAAGGAGAGTTAGGATAGAGGATGCAAAGAGCAGCCATAATGGCCCGCCAAGTGACTAGAATTTCAGGCGGAGCTCGAGGGTGTTCATGGAGGAATTTTCCCAAGCGCGTCCAGGTAGCCTTCTTAAGGGTACCTTCCTGCGGGTAGGCAGGACACTTCTCATGAACATAGGACAGAAAAGAGGTAAGAGATTTCTTAGAAAGAGGATAGACAGTGGTGCCATTAACCTTTTGCAAACAATTAGCCTTCTTCACCAGAAAGATGAGCTCATCCCTATGCTTTGATGAGACTCTCGAGTTCGAGGAGCCCATTACTTACGTGTGCACGTGTCGCGTCCGGACGGATAAGCAATGAGGGTGAAGGTGACTCACCGCTAGACAACGATCGCGCCTCTGGACAACTTCAACAGGATCAGGACGAGCCCCCAGATGTTGCTGCAAGTCTGCAACATGTACTCGTTGTCAGAGGTTCCCTGTTGATGTTGTCCTGGGTTCCCGCAGGAACGACTCTCAGCCCTCGCTGAGACAATTTAGGGGGTCCTCGCAAGGACAAAAGAAGCCAAATAAAAACAAACACCACACCAGAAGTTTCTCAAGATGAGAGAGCACGAAGTGCCCGGGTTGATGTTATGTCCCCCGAACAGATCGCAACAGTCTCTTTTATTAGGCAGTTTTAAAAGGGAGGGGTAACTACAGCAAAAAGAGATAGCATATAAAAAATACCAAACAGCGTGAGTCAAAACATACGTGTTAACAAAACACCACCTGATTTACAGGAAATCATACACTTTAGCAAAATAAAAACCTAATCTCAAAGAAAGCAAAACTAAGCAATAGAATGCTAATTGGATACTAAATCATATCTATCCTATCTTAGAAAAAGTGAAACTTAATTTGAAGAGCAATGGAATTTTTGGGTGCTAATTGGATATTGTAAATCATGTCTGTCAGGTACCAGACACCATGCAGCACGGGAAAGGGTCAGGGCAAGGTCTCATGGCTATGAGGCCCAAGGAGAAACCTGAACCAAGGATATATCCATACTAAGTGAGCCCAGGATCAGCTGAGTTGTGCTGAGAAATCCCACTCAGAAACACTGATCCCAGGCTGCTGCCCAGCTCATTTAGCAAGCAGCCTCTTTTCTGCAAGCAAGTAAGCCAGGCAGGAGCCCAGGCGACACCGGCGTTTGTGGCTTTTCTGCAGCACAGACCTGAGGGCTGCTTCATTCCCACTCATTCTCTCACAGGACCCGGGCTGCCTGCGCTGGTAAGAAATGCAGCGCTTCTTTTTCTGCAGCGGTGGAGCACAGGCGTCACTTGGGAAAGACTCTGCGAGATGCTCCTTTGTAGCATGTTTCCCCTTCTTTTATATATTGGAGGTTTGAAAGGCAAGCTGCTCCCAGGGCATAAAAGTAGAATCCAAATTCTTGTTTTCCTGGTCTAAATACTGGGTGCGTCTTATGGTCAGGTGAATCTTATGGTCCAAAAAATAGGGTAGATTTTTTTTTTCTGTAAACGTGAAAACAATACCTGGTTGGGGGTAATCTGTTTAACAATTTTGGGCCTTTTTCTGCATTTTTTTTCTTTAGAAAAACCAACCAACCAAATGAAATACAATAAAAAAGAGAAAAGGAAAAATATGTCAAAGATTTTTTTCTTACAAATTCTTACATAGAAATGGAAGAATTGTTTGATCTATAAAGGACACTGCATAATTATGCAGAGATGCTTTACAGCCTAAAAAAAAAAAAGAATTGCTACCCTCAATGGGGGGGGGAAGATAATTAGGATACTGAAATACTCATAGTGTGATAATCTGTGACAGAAAACAGAAGATTCCTAAGAAAATATATATCAATATCATCTAAATAGCTAACTGATATCTCAGAAGAAAATGGACATGTCAAAGATTTGTCATGCCAATTTAAAAGTAGCACAGCAGACCCTATATGAAAGTTCTCTGTAATTAATCTAGGACTCAGCTACTGTATTTATCTTCTCAATAGGTCATTAGGCTTAGATTTACCTGGCAACTGGTTTAATTTCCCACAGTTCTTCCAAATGTATCACTCCAGGTAATTAATGGACACAGGTCAGTGCCAAGCATACCAGCTACAATTGGCTTCTAGTGAATGCTCGCCATTCTAAAGGACCACAATTTGTTCTCCGGCATAGAGGGAACTTCACTCCTTCTTAGCAATGTTTGTTTGAAATGTAATTGTCCCTTAGAGCAAATTATGATCCGTGGCTTTCTGTAATGAACCTGCAAAGAGTGCTAATAAGAGAATATGTAGTACAACATCTGAAGGACCCGTTTTAATGATACTATTTTTAGTACTTACCCTTCACATTCTATGAGAGAGTACAAGTTCACTTAGAACAACAATTCAGTGGGAAGAACAAAAAAAAAAGGGAGAGAGAAGAGAAGACAGGTTGTGTGAATAATAAAAAATGTCTCAGCAGTGACAGACAGAGGCTTATTTTACATATCTGTGATGAGCAGGATTTAATCTCCCACTGCCTTTTATAATGTACATCGGATATTGCTTCATTTTTCACTTTCCAGCAAGCCAGCAGGAAGCTTAATCATAAAACAATCTCTTGCTTCTGAAAGGCCTCTGAAGATCTACTGCCAAAATAACAGTGACATCTGACTTGGATAGGAAACAGAATAAAATCTCACATGCTATATAGCTTGTTCAAGGTTTTCTCTCATTAAACACTTACTTATCATATTTGTATTCTCCTTTCATCCTTTCTTCCACCTCCTTCCATTCCTCTTTGAATCTCAGGACAGCATACTATTTTACCCTAGTAACTCTCTTGTGTGATAAGAGTTTTTGATGCTATCATTTTGGTGATGCTATTTTACATAGAAGACTTTTCTATGTAATGCATTCACAAGTCATACTTCACATACATTTAGAAAAGGTCTGCATTATATATTTATGGGAGTGTGTAATGTTTCAGCTTCAACTCTAAAAAAATGTGCATCAAAATAAGTAACAGAAGCAACATTGCACTTAGACTGCAATACTTTAAAACAATTGCATCTTTCCATAGGAACCCATGGCTGTCATAATAAGCCCTTATAAATCTATTTTTCTTTGATTCTATAAAGAAAATAGATGCTCACTGACACCATTACATTGGAATAATGTTGCAACAGGTTCTTTTTATTACTGTTGTTTTCATGAGGGTCATGAAATGTAATAGTGGGGAAAGGGAATTTTAAACTTCTCTATCCCATGCAAAAAAAGTTTAATTGAAATCAGGAATACTATAATTTTACATTATACTAAGAAATAAACTCATTGGGTCAACTATATGCTCAGTATATAAAGTGCTAGGTTGTTCCCTGGAAGCAAAGCAAAATGAACTTTCCCAAATTAATAGATGTTCTTTTTAAATTATTTTTATTACAAAAATAATTCTATTTCTAACAGTGCTATCATATGTTTCTTTTGCTTTGTTCTGTATACTAGTTGATTTTGATTGCAGCACTTAATGGCTGGTGTATATTTTTTCTAACTGTTCTAAGCCTTTTCAGGTATTAATGGGGCCAGGCAAAATATATGTAGAAGTATTTAGCCCAATGAATAAAACTGGTTTGGCATCCCACTTTCCCTCAAATTATTTCAGTAGCAAGTTAGCAGCAATAGACACTTAAGGAAATGTTTCAGGAATCCTCCAATTTGTATTATGATCACATTATGTATTTCTAGACATATTCACTTCAGCTGCAAAATATGTTGTAGTATAAGAACACTACATAAGATCTGTACTATCAACACACATCTCTGCACATTTTTCCAAGGGAATTTCTCTAGCAGTTGGCATCAATTAACATTAGACCAAGCCTGTTATGTGGTATGGGTGAACTTAGAAATATTTATCATTGCTAACAAATTATGCTTTGTAACGAGTTTCTTATATTTATGCTGCTGTATAGTATATTCTGTTGTAATATTACCTTTTGGCCAGGTGAGCATACTTATTTTATGCTAATAGATTGACATTGGGAATTACTTGGAATGATTTTTTTTTGTACATTTCTCTTGCTAAATATATTAGGAAATCAGACAAAATTGTTAGTAAAGGTCAATGAAGCAACCAGTTTATCATGTTTTTCTTTTTTATTTCTAGCTGTGGCTGGTTTGGGGCAATGTTTTCCTATCTCTCTGTACTCTATAGTCTGATCTCTGGGAAAGAAAATTGAATGACACATATAAAAAAGACTCCTTCTGAATATTTATTTATTTATTTATTTATTTATTTATTTAGTTAGTTAGTTAGTTAGTTAGTTAGTTAGTTTGTTTTATATACCGCCCTATCCCCGAAGGACTCAGGGTGGTTTACAGGGCAAAGTTAAAAGACAAAATAAGAGTTAAAATAAAATTAAAATAAGATTAAATAACAATTAGTAGCCCAAAGTGCTTATGCTGCTATTATTTGTTTGGCTGATTTACCCCTAATGAGGATTCCTTGTTTGAGTAATATCATTCCCAAGTTTGAAGAGCTCCTCAATTTGTAGAGGGAAAAAATCAGTTCTTTCTTGGTGGTTTCTAATGGGCTTACCCAGTGGTGAGATTCAAATATGTGAACAATTGGTTCTGTGTGGATGGCGCTTTCAGAAGTCCATTCTGGGCCTGGGCAACAAAAAAAATAGCTACCAGTTCTGCCAAAGTGGTGCGAACTGGTTGAATGCCAGGACTGGTCTTATTTGCCCATAGTGGACAACAATAAGCAGCAGTGGTGGCAATAGTTCAACAACATGCTGAATTAAATTAAAATGGCAGCTTCACACTGGAGTTTTGAAATTGGGTCACAGTTGAAATTATTGGTAGAACCCATGAGTGAGTGAGTGAGTGAGTGAGTGAATGAACGAACAAATGAATGAAAAGAAACTGCCCTGCCTAGAGTTGGAAGCAACTTGAAGAGAATTGTCAAGTTAAGGAAGAGCCACAAAGATCAGGCGGTAAACAAGATAAATGAAAATAAAAGACTGAAAAGATTGAAAGCAGATTCCAGCACTATGACCAATTAACAATCTACTTTAAGGGAAATGAGCATCTTAGGGTAGTTTCAGCTCACATACACTCCTATGAATAAAGGGGTTGACAAGGTTTATGTGCAATAGATAGTCCAATGGATTTGGGCAGGATCCTGACTTAACAAACCAAGAGGTGGAGATCAGACAGTATTCAGACAGATCCAGAAGAAGGAAGTACAAGAATAATTGTCAAGGCGCATGTATCTGGACAAGATAAAAAAAACAAGAACAATCTTGATTTCAAAAAGACATCTTGAAAACTAGTCTAGATTAAACAAAACAAATAGTAGAAACTATTAGAGGAATGTGTCTGCCTCATTTACTTTGAGTTATTTAAGATGGAACTTCTTTGGATCATTTCTAATGCTTTTACCAGAGGTCTTTCCACCAGCATGGTTGCACAAATATCTCTCTCATAAACTGAAAGATAAAAAGGATAGTACAAGAAAATTGGAAGAGGGGTGCATAACTAAGGCAGAATACCAGTAAATAGCCCGAACCTGCAAAGATGAAGTCAGGAAAGCTAAGGCTCAGAATGAAGTAAGTCTTGTAACAAATGTCAAAAATAATAATAAAAAAGTTTCTTTCAACATATAAGAAAAAAGCAAAAAGCCAAGGAAACAATTGGTCCGTTAATGCGGGAAGATGGCAAGGAACTAGGGCAATAGAGAGAAAGCAGAGCTGCTTAATTCATTCTTTGCATCTGTCTTCATGCAAAAAGAAAGTGTAGCCCAACCTATCAAAAACAGAACTGCAAAAGACAGACTAGGAATGCAATTTTTTTTTTTATTATTATTACATTTATATCCCGCCCTTCTCCGAAGACTCAGGGCGGCTTACAAGCTTAGCAGTAGCCTTCATTCTATGTATATGCCTGCTTGTTAGGGCTTTCACACACACCCCAAGCGGCATTATTACAAAATCAGCTTATTGCCCCCAACAATCTGGGTCCTCATTTTACCTACCTCGGAAGGATGGAAGGCTGAGTCAACCTTGAGCCTGGTGGGATGCAAACCTGCACTAATTGCAGGCAGCTGGTGTTACTTAAGGAGGCATTAGCCCACTGCTCCACCAAGGCTCTTTTAAATTAAATTATTTTAAATTAAAATAAGCAAGAAAATAGAACACCTGTCTGCTCTAGACTAGTTTAAATCACCTGATGAATTACATCCCAGAGTAAACCAACTTTTAAATCCCCACTGCTAAATGAATAATTGAGTATATAGGCTTGTTTAAAATAAATTGGGAAAAAGCTGATGGGATCCTGTGTGGAAATCATCTTCATGAACTCAGAGCAATTCAAACTATTATTGTGTTAACAGCCAGATCTTGGGTTGACAGAATTGACAAAAACTTGCTAGCACAATAAAAGATTGTGTATGTATATACAATCAATTCAATTTCCATACTCATATTGGAAATGAATTAAGGTGTCCTTGGTATCTCTTCCGCAGTGTTACTTTTTTAGATTGACAGTGCAAAAGCTGAATGTTGCAAATCTATATTGATTCATGAAGATGCATTTTAAAAATGCAGCCATAGTTGCTTTTACCTTAAAACTGACATTCTGTCGTGTATCAGTGCTGAGACTTCTAGTATCCTGTGATTGCCTGGATGAAGTTGTTTTGTCTTGATCAGTGTAAAATATCATTTTATGGAAAGCAAGCAGGATAAGCTGTCATTTTACTCTAATGCAAAACCCCAGAGAAATGAATTGTAAAACATTCCAAAACCAGGGTTGCTAAATGGCCCTTTATTTACCTTCAAATAGAATCCATTTGAAATGCAGGCTGTTTCTGTTTGCAGGGATTGGAGTCTGTAATACCATTAGTTTGTATATTTTTGTCCACTGTGGTCTGATTACTACAAAACAACAGCAAAATACAGTGGATGCTAACTTATGTTGAAATCAAAGGTAATGCACAGGTTAAATTTTTGGAGGAACATAAATTTAACACAAACTACAGCTTCAGATACAGGTAATCATCTGAAAATTTCTTTCAACTTACAGCATTGGCACACAGAAGCCTTATTCAAATGTTATCTTCTAGGCAATCATGATAGCAAGATTAGTCTTACTGCCTGTCCCCACAATGGACTAATCAGTCTATTTCTGGTCTGTGTCAGTCATGTACCCATTCCAGCCCATTTCCTCATCACTCAATGCAATTCTTTTTTTTTTTTAAAGAACATCAACATTTAAATTGTACATTCTAAAATAAGCATTTTGCACGCTGTCTCCTAATATGTGCACTTTTGAATGCATTTGGTTAATCAAGAACTGCATTGCCAAAGTCCAAGCAGGGGCAATTCAAGGAGATTTTTTTACTAAAGCATATAAAGACCAAATGGTCTTGCTCTTAAAAAAAAAAGTGGATCAAACAACCACTACTATCACTTCTCCTTTGCATTCAGGAAATAGATTTGCTCTTGAACTTTTTTATTTATTTATTATTTATTTATATATAAAATTTATTGGCCACCCATCTTGCTATAGGGTAACAGTTACATATACAGTTAAAACATAAAAAGACATTAAAACCAAGGACACATGGGGAAGCTGGGGGTGGTGGAGTGGGGGGGGGGAGAGATGGGATCTATTATTACTCAATCAACCATTTCCATTGCCCTGTTCCCCCACTGGGGCCCCAAGCCGACTGGCACAGCCATGTCTTTAGTCCCTTATGAAAAAGATAGGAGAGTTGGGGCCAACCTCACATTGGGGATCAAGATGTTCCAGAGGGCAGGAGTAACAGCAGAGAAGGTCCTCCTTCTGGACCTCACCAGCTGGAATAATCGGGCTGATGGGACCTGCAGCTGTGCCTCCTCTGCAAGCACAAGTGGTATGGGCCAATCCAGTGGGGTGGTATGGGCCAATCCCAGTGGGGTGAGACATAACCTGGACCCATGCCAAATTTAAGATTGTGATATTGAACTGAATGATGGGTTACTTAATATGGTTACTTGAAAACTAATTTAAATTGTGCAGGTCATTTTAAATTACTTTCCATCTTGCAAGGGATGAAGAGACTATGAATTAGGAACCGCAGAAATGGAACTGTCATGATAGCTATGTTTGCAGCCTATGGTATCACTGATCATCAGCCTTTGGAACACTAATATCTTTAAAGCTGCAATATAGGATTCAAAGACTATAGAGGAATTGATACACATATACACATTTTTTATTATTTTATTTTGGCCATAATACAGGAAATTTTAATATCAAAACAAACCTGGCTTGTCTTTAATATATATTCTAGGTGTAGTGAGGTTTCTATTGTGGGATGTTGCTATTTGCAGATGCTATAAAATTTCTTCTTGTAAAATGATTCTTCTTTTATTTCTAGCTGCTTAGATTTTTACTCAGGATTTTTTCCCACAGTTTTTTTTTTAGTCTCCAAAATTTGTCATCCATTCTGTTGTACATGCAACAAATCATATTACAAAAATTGGATGGGGACTTCCGGGTGGCAAGGCGCCGCCGCCGACAGCTGCTTTTAGCTTGTCAGCTTCGCGGCTTTGTAGAACCGCCGAAAGCAGCGCCGATCAGCTGTTTCGGCGGTTCGAAAGCCCCCTCCTCGGGAGAAGAGGAGGGGGTGAGTTTCCAAGTAGGGGAAGGGCTCTCTGGGGCCGTCAGGGCTTAAAGCTCTGGCGGCTGGAAGATTGAGCCCCCCCGAAGCTTGGATTTCTCCGGGCCGCGCAGCGCGTCTGCTCCGTTTTTCCTGGAGCAGAACAAGGCGAACGCAACCATCCCTGCCTACAAGAATGGACTTTGGAAGTTAATGGAAGCAGGCAGAGCGATGCAAGAGAACAAGGAGTAAGTGAACTTTTGAACTTTGGCTCAATCTACATTGAAGACTTAGAAAGTGAAAGTGCGTAGTTGCAAAAGAGGGAAAAAATGGCGGCTAAATCTTCTTCTAAACTTCCTAAAACTGCGGGGGCTTCCCCCCTGCCGCATTCTTCAGCGCAAGTGTTAGCACCTCCTGCACCTCTACCTTCGCCTGTCTTAACACTTAAAGTTTTGGAAGATGCTTTGGAAAAACATTCACAGCATTTGGCTGAGATGATAGATGAGAAGATGGATGAGAAGCTGACAGAAAAATTTACAGTAATGAGGGAGGACATCTTGCTTGCATTTCAAGGCATGGCGATATGTATTGAACGCCTTGACGAAAGAGTGGAGGATCTCACTCAAAATAATATTAAACTGGATGCAAAGATACTAGAGACTGAGAATGTGGTGGATAAAATTGATTATGACTTGACATTGGTACAATATCATGAAATGGAGTTTGCTGTGAGGATAAGGGGTCTTAAGGAGAATTTAAAGGAGGATTTGAAAAAATTAGTTTCTGTTGCTCTCGAAGACGTGCTGGGAAGGCCAGCTGAAGAAATTGCAGAAGATATAGACAAAATTTTCCGTGTTAACTCCTGGATTGCGAGACAAAGGAAATTACCCAGAGATGTGGTTGTTTACTTTACAAAGAGAGCAATCAGGAATGAAGTTATTCAAGTTTCTTACAATACAAAGCTTGTGATTGCTGACCAAGAAGTTTTGGTTTTAAAAGAGATCCCTCCAAAAATCTTAAGGAAACGAAAGGAATTTGCATTTCTAGCACATGAGCTTAAGCGACGCGATGTCAGGTTCAGATGGGAGATTCCAGTGGGTATGGTGGTAATGTTTGAAGATACAAGATACCGTCTTGCTACGGTCCTGCAGGCACGTGATTTTTATAGTAATGTTTTAAAAGCAATCCCTATACCACTTCTGGAATCAACAAAGGAGGGAAAGTCTTATGAAGCTGAAGGAATACAGATAGATGAGACAGCACCAGGAGTGATTCAAATTTCAACAGTAGAAGAAGCAAAGGACCAGAGGGTCACCCGAGCTGCTTCGAGACGAGCCAGGCGTGATCAAGACCAAGCCCAGCAGAATGTTGTGGAACCTTCAAAATGTACCTATAGCCAAGCTGTGGGAGGAGCGCGACCTAAAAATGTAAAAGGGATTTTGGATGACGCGCTTCAAAAGCTTCGGGTTGCCAGAAATGGTGACTAAGTTTTTAACTTGGAACGTTAATGGATTAAACTCACCACAAAAGAGAAAGAAAATTTTTCAATATTTAAAGCAATTTAAGACTGACGTTATTTGTTTACAAGAAACACATATTAGAGTTATGGACCAAAAGTATTTATCAAATTCAAGATTAGGTACACAATTTATTGCGTCTGCAGTTAACAAGAAAAATGGAGTGGTTATTTATGTCAAGAATACAATTACGGCAGAATTAATTGAAGCTGATCAACAAGGAAGATATGTTATTGTGGACTTGCTATTAGAAGGTAAAAGAACTCTTCTGGTTGGATTATATGCACCTAATCAACAGCAAGCTGACTTTTATAGTTTATTACACAGCAGGATTACCCAATTGGATTACAAATCTTTTATTTTTATGGGAGACTGGAATGGTGTTTTGGACGTACAAATGGATAAGAGTGGATCCTATAGAAGTACCCCAAGTCATGCTAAATTGCCTAAATCTTTTTTTGAGATGATGGACGATATGGAATTACGTGACGTCTGGAGGGAGAGAAACTTACAAGAAAGAGACTATACTTTTTTTTCTGATAGACACCAATCTTTTTCCAGGATTGATTTTATATTATTGTCTAATGATCTCTTTTTTAGAACTAAGAGGATAAAGATTTGTTCAAAGACTATGTCTGATCACAGTCCAGTTTGGCTGGAGATTGGAAACGACATTAGAGAACGACGTTCCTGGCGTTTAAATGAGAATCTGTTTAGAAATCAGAAAAATGTGGAAGAGTGTAAGAAACAGATGAAGGTTTTTTTTGAAATGAATATGCATAAGGGTACTTCTATGGAAATGGTATGGGATGCTAGTAAGGCATATATGAGAGGAGTGTTGATATATCTTAATAACAAATATAGACGCAATTTGGAATTTAGGAGGAAAGAATTAGAGACAGAGATTAAAGAAAAAGAAAAGGCTTTAATTTTGAACCCATCGGATGTGAAGATTAAAGAGACTATTAAGTTATTAAGAGGACAATTTGATAAGTTAATGGCTGATCAGGTGGCAACTAATCTACGGTTTGCAAGGCATAATACTTTTTGCAATGCCAATAAACCAGGCAGATGGTTAGCATATATGTTAAGAAAGAAGCAAAGGGTTTCTAATATAGACAAAATAGAACATAAGGGGAAGATTGTGTATCAACAGAATCTTATTAAGGAAACTTTTGTTGATTTTTTTTCTAAATTATATGCTAGCGACAAGATTAACGAAATGGACATTGATTTATATTTAAAAGACTTTGATATTCCGGTTCTTACGCAAGAGCAAAAAGAAGAAATGAATCAGTTGATAACTGAGGAAGAAATATATTTGGCAATTAAACAGTTAAAAGTAGGTAAAGCACCAGGCACCGATGGTTTGACTGCTGTGTATTATAAAAATCTACAGTTTGAGATGATAAAGCCATTAAAGGAACTGTTTCAGACAATTCAAAAGGGGGGAGGAGTACCCCCGTCTTGGAAAACTGCTTTTATTTCTTTAATTCCTAAAGAAGATCAGGATGTTACTCAAGCAAAAAATTATAGGCCAATTTCACTTTTGAATACGGACTACAAGATATTTGCTAAGGTGTTAGCTAGTAGACTTATGAGGGTATTGCAACAGGTGATTCATGGTGATCAAACTGGGTTTATAAGTGGTAGACAAATGAAAAATAATGTGAGACATATAGTTGACTTGTTGGAATTTTTGGAAAGGAATAACCAGATCCCTGCAGCATTGATCTTTTTGGATGCTGAAAAAGCTTTTGATCAATTGGATTGGAAATTTTTGTTGAAAGTATTAGATAAAATGAACTTTGGGGATGAATTTTTACAACCAATTAGGGCAATATACCAGAAGCAAACAGCTCGAATAATTGTTAATAATAGTTTGACTGAAATATGCAATATTGAAAAGGGTACGAGGCAGGGTTGCCCGTTATCACCTTTATTATTTGTTTTAACATTGGAGATATTATTGATTAAAATACGGAATTCGGAAATAGTTAAGGGAGTTCAAATAAGAGATCAGGACTATAAATTGAGGACTTTTGCGGATGATCTGGTTATTACTTTGACACATCCAGAAAATTCTGTTATGGAATTGATGGAGTTAATATTTCAATATGGGAAAGTTTCTGGATTTAAGATTAACATACAAAAAACTAAAATTTTATCTAAAAATATGACAGTATCACAAAAGGTTTCTATAGAAAGCTTAACTGGATTTGAAATTGTTGAAAGAGTTAAATATTTGGGGGTATATTTAGCACCCTCAAATGTTAAATTATATAAAAATAATTATGAAAAGTTATGGAATAAAGTGCAAAAAGAATTGGATAGTTGGAAAAAATTACAACTATCATTATTGGGAAGAATTGCAGCAGTAAAAATGAATGTTCTGCCAAAATTTTTATTTTTGTTTCAAATGATACCCATTCTCAAAAAGGATTCAAATTTGGAGGAGTGGCAGAAGGGTATCAATAAATTTGTTTGGGCAGGGAAAAGGCCACGGGTCAAATTTAAAATTATGCAGGATACACGTGAAAGAGGTGGTCTAAGAATGCCCAATTTTAAATTATATTATGAAGCTGCTGCATTATCAGCTATAAGTGATTGGATTAATTTGACACAGGCGAGACTCTTAAATCTTGAAGGGCATGACTTGTTATTTGGTTGGCACGCATATTTACTATATGACAAAAAGGTAGATAATGTTTTTAAAATGCATATTTTGAGGTATGCTTTGTTGAGAGTTTGGAAAAAGCACAGACAAAAATTAAATTATAAGATACCGTTATGGGCAATACCCAAACACGCAATAGAGAATATAAATGTTGGATTTAAACATGATGTGATTACATATAAGGAAATTTTGACTTTGGAGAGGAATGTATGGTGTTTGAAGTCATACAATCTTTTACGAGAAAAAAAGATTGTACAAACTTGGTTTCAATATGGACAATTACAAGCCAGGTGGAAAGAAGATCAGAAGATTGGTTTTTTGAGGGATGATGAAAATCTGGTAAAACAAATTAGAAATCAGGGACCAGCGCATATCAAACGGATATATCTTGCATTGATAGAGATTGACTCAGAAACAGAAATTGTTAAGGACTGTATGATAAAATGGGCACAGAATATTCAGGAAGTCATTACAATGGACACTTGGGAAAAGATCTGGGTGAGAAATGTGAAATTTACGCAAGCTCAAAATTTAAGAGAGAACTTTTATAAAATGTTTTACAGATGGCATTTAGATCCTAGAAAGTTAGCAAGTATGTATCCAAACTATCAGCCTAAATGTTGGAGATGTGGTGGCGAAGACGCAACGTATTTTCATATATGGTGGACTTGCAAAAAGATCAAACCATTTTGGATTAAAATCTGGTGGAATATGCAGAAGATATTCAAGAAAAGAATAAAGTTTTGTCCGCAATTGTTTTTACTGGGTATTATTACTGATACTA
>JAKJMR010000227.1:182181-218407 GCA_024449315.1 Daboia siamensis
TTAAATTAAATTAAATTAAATTAAATTAAATTAAATTAAATTAAATTAAATTAAATTAAATTAAATTAAATTAAATTAAATTACCAATTACGTTAATGGGGAACATCAGGTAGTTGTCTAAAAAAATCAGCATGCCAAATGGATATACTTCCAAGTTACTATATTGGTACCCTGAAGATTCATGTTGTATGGTCTCATATGGCCCAGATCTTCCAATCTTAGCATTCTGATCATAGTCAGTCACATATGGTTACAGACTTTCTGTGTACTGAATTAAACATTATATATACAGTATACACACACACACACACACACACACACACACACACACACACACATATTTGGAGGTGAATGACAAAAGATTGTCTGTTTCTGTTCCATATCCCAAACAAAACTGGAATAACTTTTTGAATATTTGGGCTTCATTAAAAAAAAAAACCACTATATGTCTTATATCTGTGCTGTTTAGTGATGATGAAAGATGTAAGCTTACTCATCTTGAAGACACAAGGTTGGGAAAACTGATTTATAGAGTCATTTTTTTTTCCTTCCCTGGAGGAAGTAGAAGCTCTGACCCAAGTATCATTTCTCTAAATGCTTGCACTGACAGCTAAATAACTAGTTCTCAGATATTTTTTTAGCTTGAAATAATATTTATTTATTTATTTATTTTATTGAATTTATATACCACCCTTTCCCGAAGGACTCAGGGCGGTTTACAGGGTACTTAAAATATTGATACAAAAATTAAAAACGATTAAAAAGATTAAATTTAATTCCTGAAAAAAATATAAAAAAACTCAATTAAAACTCTCAGCCTGGGCTGGAAAGCTCAAAGAGCCAGGTCTTCAGGTCCCAGCGAAATGAACGAAGGTCAGGGGCAGTCCTAAGCTCCATGGGCAGCTGGTTCCAAAGGGCAGGCGTGCCCACTGAGGAGGCCCTGCCCCTGGCTGTTACCTGCCGGCAATCTTTAACCGGCGGCACCCTGAGAAGACCCTCCCTGTGGGACGAAGGGAACTTGATGCCGGCAGCAGGTGTTCCCTCAGATATCCCGGACCCTCACCATTTAGGGCTTTATAGGTCATCACCAGCACCTTGAATCTCACCCAAAGGGCAACTGGAAGTCAATGAAGCTCGCGGAGTAGAGGTGTTACATGGGAGTATCGGGAAACCCCCATCACAATTCGCACAGTCGCATTCTGCACCAGCTGAAGCCTCCGGGTGGTCCTCAAGGGCAGCCCCATGTAGACAGCGTTGCACTAGTCTAAACGGGAGGTCACGAGCGCATGAGTGACTGTGCATAGGGCATCTCGGTCCAGGTAGGGTCGCAACTGGCGCACCAGGCGAACCTGAGCAAAAGCCCCCCTGGTCACAGCTCCTATGTGATCTTCAAAATTGAGCCGTGAATCCAGGAGGACGCCCAAGTTGCGAGCCCTATCAACGGGGGGCAACACCTCACCCCCATCATTAGAGATAGAATAGTCTGGTTGACCCAAGATGCCAGTATGCACAGCCACTCAGTCTTGGCAGGATTGAGACGAAGCCTGTTTCTCCCCATCCAGACCTGTACTGCTTCCAGGCAACGGGACATCATGGCGAGGGCATCGCTAGGTTGGTTCGGGGTGGAGAAAAAAAGTTGGGTATCATCAGCATACTGATGATACCCCACCCCGAAACCACGAATGATCTCGCCCAGCGGCTTCATATAGATGTTGAACAGGAGGGGCGAGAGAACCAACCCCCGAGGAACTCCACAAACGAGAGGCCTCAGAGCTGACCTCTGCCCTCCCATCAACACTGACTGTGAGCGGCCCAGGAGATAGGAGGAGAACCACCGCAAAACAGTGCCTTCCACTCCCAACCCGAGACGCCGCAATAGGATACCATGGTCGATGATATCGAAAGCCGCTGAGAGATCTAATAGGACTAGGACCGAGGAACAACCCCTGTCCCGAGCCCGCCAGAGATCATTCACCAGCGCAACCAATGCCGTCTCCGTGCTGTGCCCAGGTCTGAAACCCGATTGGTACGGGTCCAGATAATCAGTTTCATCCAGGAACAGAGGAAGCTGATGCGCCACCACACTCTCAACAACCTTCACCAGAAAGCGAAGGTTGGAGACTGGACGATAGTTATTTAAAACAGCCAGGTCCAGGGCAGGCTTCTTGAGGAGGGGTCTCACCACCGTATATATGTATGTATGTATGTATGTATGTATGTATGTATGTATGTATGTGTGTATGTGTGTATATATGTGTGTGTGTGTGTGTGTGTGTGTGTGTGTGTGTGTGTGTATGTGTCTGTGTGTCTGTGTGTCTCTCTGTGTGTGTAGTTGCTGGAATTGGGTATGTCTAGTTTAATGAAGAGAAAGACGAGGGGAGACATGTAGCAGTGTTCCAATATCTCAGGGGCTGCCACAAAGAAGAGGGAGTCAAGCTATTTTCCACAGCACCTGAAGGCAGGACAAGAAGCAACAGATGAAACTAATCAAGGAGAGAAGCAACGAAGAAGTAAGGAGAAACATCCTGACAGTTAGAACAATCAACCAGTGAAACAACCTGCCTCCAGAAGCAGTGAATATTCCAACACTGGAAGATTTTAAGAAGAGACTGAACCGCCTTTGTCTGAAGTGTTATAGGGTTTCCTGCCTGAGCAGGGGGTTGGACTAGATGACCTCCAAGGTCCCTTCCAACATCATCATCATCATCATCATCATCATCATCATCATCATCATCATCATCAAGTATTATATCAGCAATTTCAAGTTTCATGGCATAGCCAGAACACAAAAAACAACTTTCTTCATTAGATAATTTGAATTTTCTGCATGTTGAGCTATAATTACCCTTGGTGTTCTTTCAATTTACTTCATCAAGCATGATCTCTCTCACTATCAACTCTAAGCAGAAAAGTTATTTTAACTTTCCTATACCAATTTAGTTTATTGTCATTGTAAGAATGATAGAATTGTTCCAGCAAGTGAACTTTTCTTTTAGTGATTTTCAACAATCTTTGAGTATGCATGGGAGTCTTGTCAAGTCTTTTCATGTCACACATTCTTAATAATTTTGTAACCTTAGAAGCAGACCAAAAAAACCAACAGTACAGTTAATTGTATGGAACAAGAAGTCACTGATAATAGTATCATCTAACTTCACATCCCCCCAAAGTGAAACTCTTGTCAACTTATGCCTTGCCTTTGAGTCTAGTTTGTCTCATTGTGGTTTGTGTGTGTGTGTGTGTTTTCTTCTAATTGTGGTTGCTTCATTTAGCTACATGTGAGTATAGAGGTTATAGGGATGTAGGGAATTTCTAAATTCTGAGCTTAGGAGCTACTACAATCTAATCTTAGGAAAGCAAATCCCATTGAACCATATGAATTAGTTTTCAGTTTGGACACCCCTCATGCAGTCTTTTAGTCAAGTCACAATGAATTAAAAAGCTGAAAATATACTTTGGATGAGATTCCCTTCATCTATGGCATGCAGAACAATTAACCTCATTGTCCCACTTAAAAAGGCTCTGCTATAGATTTCCAAACAATAGTCATTTTCTATTAATACGATATATTAACACATAGCATATCGTAACATATAGCATCTAATAATGCCATCCATCACTATCTCAGTATAAATCCTGTCTTCACTACTAGTATATCAGCACAGTAATGGTTGTAAAATTCTAGAAGATCCTATAGGTCATAATGAGGACATAGCCTATCAATGCATTCTTTTAGGAGTTGTGTTTTGATCCCAAATTCTTTTTTTCAGAAAGACTGTCAAGAGACACTTCTTTATCTTAGCTCTTTTGAATTATTTTAATGGCAATGCATGCATTTTAAATTATACTTTCATTCTATTGTTCCTTACTTTGAATATCTTTGTTAGGTAGGATATAAATCAGTGGTTCCCAACCTTTTTTATACCCCTAGAATGCTTTGGATATATTCTTGTACCCCTTACAAAAGTAATACCTAGTTATGCACATACACTATAATTTTGAAACTTCTAAACCCAAGTTTTCATCTCCCCTGGAATATCGCACTTCTGGTTGGGAATCCCTGATATAAATGAATATCAATGCATATTGTACATCTTATTATTAATGTGCATCATGATGGGAGAAAAGATTGTTCTTGAGAAAAAACAAAAACATGATGGCAAAAAACATGAGCTCAGATGTTTTTCCAGGCTTTAACCTCACTGTACTTGTCTTTGAGTTTGAAACCTGAAATTTCTTCCTATAGTACCTTGACTGAAATTGATCAGAGAATGATAAAATAGGCTACTACACAAAGAGATGGTAATATAGGGGACTTCCAAAATAAGATATTTTGTAATATACATTTGTCGGTTGCAGCTGAGTTGGTTCCAATAGAGTTGAGAAGAAAGATGGGTGCTAGATTTCTGTTGGAGTGAACTGTAAGTGAAGTAAAGAACATCGAGTCCCTGAAGATGCTAAGATAAAAAGAGGGGAGTTATAAAAAAAACTCCTGATAGGCAGACTAGAATTGTGAGGAAATCAGAATTAAGAGGCCTCTGGCAAGGGAAAGATATGTTCTTTAGTAGAGAGGAAAGAAACAACATTCAAAGCCAGGAAAGATATACAAAGTTGTGAAAATGTGAAATACATTCATACACAGGGAAGAAAGGAGAGAAAGATATTTAGCCAGGAGCAATGGCTAGGAAAAAGAAAAGAAGCTTAACTAGAAAGCAACAGCTTAAGTAGATGAGGGAAATAAAATTTTAAAACAAGAGTGACAGAGAGGCTACTAGGGAAAATGCAAGAGGTAAAAAAGGAGAAAGCACAAAGTGCTTCTCACTGCAGCTTTTTGCTCAGCTGGGATTCTATTTTTTGTGGCTAATAAGAGGAGACAGCTTAGTACAAGAAATCAAAATATTGGCTGGTAGCCTTGCCAATGGGGAGAGGGGGAGGCTTTCACAAAATGGCTGTGGGGGAATTTTCCATTCACAACATAGCTGCTATGAGTGACAAAATGACAAAGAACACCCCGTTCAGCAGAATGTACCTGGAACTTTTGCTTGTCTTTGTGCTTTTTTCTGGACAAGTGGGCTGGGTCCCAAAAATATCACTCAGTTGCAACCTAGTATCATTTTTTTCCTCCTAAGAGAAAAACAAAGTAGAAGTCACAGTTAGTTTGTTCTATGTCCAATGGAGGTATATCTGCAGTCATAATAATGCCTGTAGATGTCTCACTAGGATCCCAATTGCAAATCATTAGTGCACTATCCAAACACAGAAAAAAAGAGTAAATAAAGACATTTTTGCACATATCAAGTTCCAGAGATTTTCTCACAGCAGATATTAGGAGAATGCAAGCATACAACTCCCATGACCTTATAAAATGGAGTCATTGGGCAAAAACAATAGTCAGGATGAAACAGGAAATAAGTCTCCTGTAACATGCTCTACATGGGCGCTGCCCTGGAAAATTACGCAGAAGGCAGGAATGGCATTGACAGCCAATTTGATTCTAGGTGTGATTCAAAATGTTGGCTATTACCTAGAAAGCCCTACATGGCATACAGCCTGGTTACTTGAGGAACTACTTATTTCCCATTGTATCTGCTTAGACAATTTGATCCAGAAGGGTTGTCATGTTTCAGATTGTTCAGTAAACAATTTATTTTTATTTTATTTTTATTTATTTACAACCAGCCTTTATTATTCTTATAAATAATTCAAAAAACAATGGTCAGTGAACTTAGCTAATAGTCCTTAGTACTCATATTTTGCACACAATTGGAACCTTGTGAGGTGGGTTGGTCTGAGAAAGAGTGACTTCCAAAGTCATCCAATTGATTTTAATGCCTAAGGCGGGACAAGAAATCAATATAATCTGACTCTCAATGTCAGATCCCTCAAAGTTTGCCTTCTCAGTAGCATTCTCTATCCTTGTGGAATGAGGTTGAACTCTGAGGCCCAGATGGTCCCAATTCACTCGTGTTTTGGAAAACTTTGAAAACCTCTTTTGCTGAGGCCTTTATCAAGAGTGACTGAATGTCCCTTTAGGTTGTATGTTTTTGGTTCTGTCCAGATTGCTGTCTTTTGTTGCTGTTCTTTTCATTACTATACTGTTTTATTCCTTTTAATGTTTACTTGTGAACTACCCAGTGTTGTTGGAACTTGGACCGTATAAATATGTAATTAATAACACCAACAACAGATGAGGAAGCATAAGTCAGAACTCCTGAAGGACCAAGCAGCAATCCACAATCAAATAACAGTAAGGATTCAGGACTATTTCAGTATTTAAAGGATCTCATAATTCAAGGAAATCCCAAATGCAGCAATAAACCCACTTATACATTCTCTTGACCAGAGTATCTAGTGACATTGTGAATGGATACAATCACACAGATTTGGATATGCTCCACTGAAAAACTACAATTTGCAGGTTAGGGGATAAATCAAATTAGATCACATCCACATTATATGTAGGTACAAATTTTCTTCCCACCACTGCTGTTAACACCAGAGAGGAACTAATATAAGCATCCAATAATTATAAAGTATTACATCTATTTCCTTTTTTATGTAAGTAAACATGGCAACTATAATTATTCACAGTAAATTGGCTTTCAAAATCCTGTAGATATGTTGGAATCTTAATATTCAGATTTGTCATCCAATATACCCATTGTACATATTGGTTTATGGGTATATTTCCATTCTGGGAATGTGTTCTCCTAGGCAGAAGTAGAGGAGAGAAAATACACTTGGGAAAAAGGAGGGTCACTTTTTTCTAGTTTTTTCAGGAAGGGGCCTTTTCAAATGGGAAGGGCTTGACATATTAAATTTCATCTGGAGAACAATTGGTTGGAAAAGGCAACTATAAACATGCCAATTGGATGAGCCCAGAATCTACAAGTACAGCACATGGAGGATGGCTTTAACCATTATATACTTTGCCTTTAATGATCCAGCTGGTTGTTTTACTAGGATTTATTTGTCAACTCAGATTTTGATTTTAAGAACCTTGCACAAAAATGCTAAATATGCTAAATAGGAGGAAAAAAAAAACTGCCATATCAAAATACATAATACATTATCAGTGTCAATATCAACACTATCGTCAGCTGACTGTGCAACAAACCATAATAATAATAAATCAACAGTCCCCTGTGAGTCATTAGATGATACAATCACAGCACAGAAAATAACATTAGCATTAATTTATTCATCAAAGATAAATATTTTATGCAAAGATCTCAAAATTTTGATTCAGTCCAAAAAGCTTTATCGGATCAGACATAATTAAAGATAAATAAAATCTTCCAGACACTTCTTGAGGTGAAGATCAGCCTGAGAGTTCGAAAATACACCAAAGAAGAAAATAAGATCTGCTTCCAAAGCATATGATGCAAGTCACCAGGTGCTAAGCATAACTTGAGGAAATATTCATGTTATTCACTGGTTTTTTTTTAAAAGTGCACTATTTTGACAATAACAGCTGCCAACATAAGTGAACAAACAGAGAAGCCCTTGAAACAAGGAGGGGTTAATTTTAATTTTACAAGAAACACAATGGCATAGAAATGCCACCCATATGATAGTTGTGAGGAAGCCCCAGAATGCCTTTTCACATTGCATTTCCTTTGGTTCTTTTAAACATGGCCAAGAATTAACCCAAGTCTCAATGTGTTTTAAACTAAAGCAATCTCTGTTTCTTTCTCATTAGAGAGTTTTCCTCTAGTAAATTGTATTCATAGTTGTTATACACCAGGGATGTCAAACTGGCGACCTGCAGGCTGGATGTGTTATGCACAAGCCACACCCACCCTGGCTTTGCAAAGGCAAAAAACATTGCAATACATCATGATACATCACATGATGCAACTGAGTTTGACACCCAGCTTTGACACCATCAAAGCTGACACCAGCCAGAGCATAGAACAACTCAAAGAAGATCAGAAGACATAGAGAGACCTGACCCATGGAATCGCCAAGAGTCAGATGTGACTGAAGGGATATCATCATCATCACCACCACCACCATCATTACCACCACCATCACCATCATCTTATAATAGATAATGTCTTTTCTCATTGCTGAAATAACATGATAGATGGAAATGGCTGGAAGGATCACTTTGGTTTAAGCTAGTATGCCTTTCCCCTTCATCGATTACTGCCTTGTTGTGATGAAAGGGCATGTGTAATTCAATGAAGCTATGAGCTATGCTGTGCAGGGCCACCCAAGATGGACAGGTCATAGCAGAGAGTTCTGACAAAATGTGATCCACTGGAGAAGGAAATGGCAACCCACTCCAGTATCTTTGCCATGAAAACCCCATGGACAGTACTAAAAGGCAAAATGATATGACACTGGAAGATGAGCCTCTCAGGTCAGAAGCTGTTCAATATGCTACTGGGGAAGAGCAAAGAGTACTAGAAGCACCAGAAAGAATGAAGCAACTGGGCCAAAGCCGAAAGGATGCTCAGCTGTGGATGTATCTGGTGGTGAAAGGAAAGTCCGATGCTGTAAAGATTTTTTTCTCCATAGGAACCTGGAATGTAAGATCCATGAATCAAGGAAAGCTGGATGTGGTCAAACAAGAGATGACAGTACTGAACATCCAGATCTTAGGAATCAGTGAACTAAAATGGACAGGAATGGGTGAATTTAATTCAGATGACCATCAGGTATACTACTTTGGGCAAGAATCCCTCAGAAGAAATGGAGTAGCCTTCATAGACAATAAAAGAGTAGGAAAAGCAATACTGGGATACAATCCTCCAAATGACAGAATGATCTCAGTTTGAACCAAAGGCAAACCTTTCAATATCACAGTAGTCCAGGTCTATGCGCCAACCACCGGTGTTGAAGAGGATGAAATTGATGGGTTCTATGAAGCCCTACAGCACCTTATAGAACTAGCACCAAAAAATGATGTCCTTATCATCATGGGGGATTGGAATGCTAAAGTAGGAAGCCAAAAGATAACCAGAAGAACAGGCAAGTTTGGCCTTGAAGTACAAAATTAAGCAGGGCACAGGCTGACAGAATTTTGTCAAGAGAATACAATGGTCATAGCAAACACTATTTTCCAACAACCCAATACTCATAGACATCACCAGACAGTCAACACAGAAATCAGACTAACTATGTGCTCTGCAGCCAAAGATGGAGAAGCTCCATACATTCAGTAAAAACAAGACCAGGAGTTGACTGTGGCTTAGACCATGAGCTTCTTGTTGCAAAGTTTAGGCTTAAATTAAGGAAAGTAGGGAAAAGCACTAGGCCACTCAGGTATGAACTAAATCATATCCCTGATGAATACACACTAGAGGTGCCTTCTTAAATGAACAGTGCAAAGAAATAGAAGAAAACAATAGAATAGGGAGGACCAGAGACCTCTTCAAGAAAATTGGAGAGATGAAGGGAACGTTTCATGCAAAAATGGGAAGATAAAGGACAAAAATGGCAGGGACATAACAGAGGCAGAAGAACTTAAGAAGAGGTGGCAAAATTACACAAAAGAACTATAGAAGAATGAGCTTAACATCCCTGATAAACACGATGAGGTGGTCACTGACCTCAAGCCAGACATCCTAGAATGTGAAGTGAAGTGGGGCTTAGGAAAGATGAGCAACAACAAAGCTAGTGGAGGTGACAGTATTCCAGCTGAATTATTCACAATCTTAAAAGATGATGCAGTAAAAGTGCTATACTCAATTTGCCAGCAAATTTGGAAAACTCAACAGTGGCCACAGGATTGGAAAAGATCAGTTTACATTCCAATTCCAAAGAAAGGCAGTGCCAAAAAATGTTCAAACTATAACACCATTGCACTCATTTCACATGCTAGTAAAGTTACTGTATGCTTAAAATCCTACAAGCTAGACTCTAGCAGTATGTGGATCGAGAAGTACCAGAAGTACAGGCAGGATTTCGAAGAGACAGGGGAACTAGAGACCAAATTGCCAACGTACACTGGATCATGGAGAAAGCTAGGGAGTTCCAGAAAAACATCTACTTCTGCTTCATTGACTATGCTAAAGCCTTTGATTGTGTGGATCATAACAAACTGTGGCAAGTTCTTAAAGAGTTGGGAGTACCAGACCATCTTATTTCTCTCTTGAGAAACCTATATGTGAGTCAAGAAGCAACAGTGAGAACTGCACACGGAACCACTGATTGGTTCAAAATTGGGAAAAGAATAGGCAAGGCTGTATACTGTCACCCTGCCAATTTAACTTATATGCAGAGCACATCATGTGAAAGGCAGGGCTAGATAAATCAAAAGTTGGAATTAAGATTCCCAGGAGAAATATCAACAACCTAAGATATGGAGATGATACCACTCTAATGGCAGAAAATGAAGAGGAACTAAAGAGCCTCTTATTGCAGGTGAAGAACGAGAGTGCAAAAGTTGGCTTGAAACTTAACAATAAGAAAACCAAGATCATGGCATCTGGCCCTCTCAATTTCTGGCAAATAGATGGGGAAGAAATAGAGGTAGTGACAGATTTTATTTTCCTGGGCTCCAAGATCACCGCAGACGGGGACTGCAGCCAAGAAATTAAAAGACGCTTGCTCCTGGGGAGGAAAGCAATGGAAAATCTAGAAAGCACACTAAAAAGCAGAGACATCACCCTGCCAACAAAAGTGCGTATAGTCAAGGCTATGGTCTTCCCAGTTGCAATGTATAGCTGTGAAAGTTGGACCATAAGAAAGGCTGAGCACCAAAGAATTGAGGCCTTTGAACTATGGTGCTGGAGAAGACTCCTGCGAGTCCTTTGGACTGCAAGGTGATCAAACCGGTCAGTCCTAGAGAAGATCAACCCTGACTGGTCTTTAGAAGGCCAGATCTTGAAGTTGAAACTCAAATACTTTGGCTACCTAATGAGAAAGAAGGACTCACTGGAGAAGTTAGCCTAATGCTGGGAAAAATTGAGGGCAAGAGAAGAAGGGGATGACAGAGAATGAGGTGGCTTGATGGAGTCACTGAAGCAGTAGGCGTGAGCTTAAATGGATTCCAGAAGATGGTAGAGGACAGGAAGGCCTGGACGAACATTGTCTATGGGGTCACAATGGGTCAGACATAACTTTGCAACTAACAACAACAAAGTATGCCTTTGCAACCTTCAATTATTATGAATCCATTGGGTTCTGTTTCTATAATCTCCATTTAAATCCTAATTTGAATTTATATTTTACCTTTCTGTTGAAAGTTCAAGATAGCAGATTTGTTTGGTGATCACTGCTAATTATATCACCACAACAACATCCTTGAGGCTGGATAAAAGACTGAATGGTGATAAAATTTGTAAAGATTTTGTGTCATAGAGTAGTCTCCACAGCATCTTACATAACCGTACATAGTTTTTATTTACTTTATTTATTCACCACATTTTTACCCACCCTTCTCAACTAAATGACTCTTAATTCCCAAATTCCATTGCAAATTCTTGTATTATATAAGTTTTTCAGACCATTTTTAAAATATCTATCTTTCTTTATCCTTCCTATTGTAGGATTGATTAATTTACATAAGATATTGTGGGTATAGTGTATACCTTTAAAGCATACACGGAAATGTCATCACAGCAGGGGGCTGGACAGCTCCAGGCTATAACCGCTTTGGTGGGAAAGCCTGAATAGAGCGAGTCGTTGACAGCCCCAGGGCATGGTCAGTTCTGGCAGGAAGCCAGGATTTAAATTCATTGGCCACCTGCAGTGGTGGGAAGCCCAGGTTTAAATCTATTGGTCACCATTCACCTGGGCAGGTATAAAGAGACGCCAGGTAACCTCTTTGCCCAAGCTTCATTTCTGATTCAATAAAGAAATACTACCCAGCTCAAATGTCCGTCTCTCCGTCCAACCACGCAACTTTGCAGTGGCGACGAGGATGGGATCCTGCACCGGACAACGCTAGCCGTGGATGGAATCCAAGCGTCAGCTCTGGATCAAGTTGTAGGACGACCGAGACGGCGGAATGGCACAAATGGGTCAGTATCCCCTTTTCAATAGCACCCGCCCTGAGGAGTGGGAAGCCTTTGTAGGGCAGCTCGAGTGCTACCTATGGGCAAACGAGATGAAGGATGACCGGCAGAGAGCGGTGGCGCTACTCTGCAGCTGCAGTACGGAAACGTACCAGCTGGCGGTCGGTCTCTGTGCACCTGACGACATGCACTCTGTCGGGTATAACGAGTTGCTGGCAAAACTGACCGAGCACTTCAAGCCCGAGACGTCCGAGATCGCCTGGCGGTATCGTTTCAAGAAGCGGGACCAGCGGCCAGGTGAGTCTGCCAAGCAATACAAGGCTGCCCTGAGGCAGGCAGCTTGCCTCTGTAATTTTGAGAATTTAGAGATCCGGCTGCGGGATCGGATCGTCTGCAGGTTGAGGGACAGGAGACTGCACCAGAAAATTTTTGCAAAGCAGAAGCTGACCCTGAGGGATGTCCAAGAGGAATTCCTAGCCTGGGACGCAGCCGAGGAGTCCGATGCGAGGGAAGGCGGATCCATCCACCAGTTGAGCGGTTGCGGTGACACGGACGGGGCAGAGTTAGAAGTGGATGCCATCCACCGACAACAGCGACCCGTCAACTCCAACTGAGACAACGTGAGGGAGCCAAGACCAGCTGCAGCGGACGCAAGATTCCAGGAGTGCAGGTGCGGAGCAAACGGCCCCCGGTCTACCCAACTCCTCGGCTACAATGCAAATCGGCCCCGGTTTACCCAGCATTGCAGTTGCGGGCCCTGGTCTACCCAGCATAGTGGCTGCAGACAACCCCGGTCTACCCAGTGTTCCAGCTGTGGCATGAACAGCTCCCGGTTTACCCATTGTGCCAGCTGCGGAGGATAGCATCCCCGGTTTACCTGCCGTTTCAAGTCAGCCAAGTGTCGGGCATGCAGGAAAACCGGGCACATTGCGGCGGTCTGCAGGAGCAAGCAGCGGGATAGCCTGCATTAGGTGGAAGCAGAGTTCCAGTTCGCTACAGGTACCGGGGAGCGGTTGCTGGGACTGACGGTCAGCCACACGGTGGGACGGTCGGACATTTATCTAACAGGGGCCCTTGCGGCACTAACCCCGAAAATAAAATTGAAGGTGAAGCTGCAAGGGGTCCCCTGCATGATGGAGCTGGACTCAGGGTCAGCCGTGTCCATCATCTCCGCCAGAACATTTAAGGACATTTCCAAGTGGAGCAGCCAACGGGTTCCCTTGAGGCCATCTAGACTGACCCTCTCAGACTTTCAAAATGCACCCATTAATGTCCGAGGGAGGCGTTGGTGAGGGTTCAGTACAAGGGGTTCGAGGGCAAATTAATTGTGCTGGTCGTCGAAGGCCAGTGGACCAGCCTTGTGGGGTTAGGGTGGTTCAATGTGCTGGGCATCAGAATCACGGGGATTCACCAGACGCGGAGCTGCCTTTCCCTTGAAGCTGTCTGCAAGGATTTTGCGGACGTGTTCGACGGGCAGCTGGGAAGGTACACAGGTCCCCCAATCTCATTTAAGTTAGACCCCCAGGTGCAACCCATAAGAATGAAGGCTAGGAAGGTTCCGTTCACGCTAAAGCACAAGATAGAGCAGGAATTGGATAAGCTGGTAGACCAGGGGGTGCTAACGCCAGTCGATGGAGCGGAATGGGAAACCCCCATCGTAACGTCGCTCAAGGCAAACGGTGAAATTAGAATTTGCACTGACTATAAGGGGACAATCAACCGGGCCCCGAGCGCTCATTCATACCCAGTTCCTGCGGTAAACAGCATTCTGGCATCCCTGCAAGGCGGGTTGGTGTTCGCTAAATTGGATCTTGCTCAAGCTTATCAGCAGCTGCTGGTAGACCCAGGGGCTGCTAGAGCACAAACAATCATCACACACAAGGGGGCATTCCAGGTAGACCGGTTGCAGTTCGGGGTCAGTGTGGCTCCTGGAATATTTCAGGAGGTGATGGAAAGGACTCTCAAGGGAATACCAGGGGTTTGCCCCTATTTTGATGATGTCCTGATCACAGCCAGCTCCGAGGACGTACTGGCAGCCTGATTGAAAGCAGTACTTGAGAGGTTCAGGGGTACAGGGTTGAAGCTCAAAAGGGAGAAATGCAAGATTGGGGTAACTGAGACAGAGTTCCTGGGGTTCAGGATTGATGCTCAAGGCATCCACCCATCTGCATCCAAAGTCAGGGCAATCAAAGAAGCCCCTACTCCCAAAAACAAGCCTGAGTTGCAGGCATTCCTGAGCCTCCTCATTTTTTATCATGCATTCCTGCCACACAAGGCTACGATTGCAGAACCCCTACACAGGTTGCTTGACAAGCAAGCATCCTGGGACTGGACTGACAAACATGCTAACACATTCAAAACACTGAAGAACTTGTTAGCAAGCAATGCCACAGTCACCCACTTCAGGGAGGACCAGCCAATCTGCCTTGCTTGCGATGCATCCCCTTATGGGATTGGGGCAGTTCTCAGGATGGAACTCAGGCCCCCATCGCCTACTACTCCAGGACCCTGTCAGCTGCAGAGCAGAATTATGCCCAGATAGACAAGGAGGCACTGGCAGTGGTTGTAGGGGTAAAGAAATTTCATGACTACCTTTATGGTAGGGAATTTCTAATTTACACAGACCATAAGCCATTATTAGGGTTATTTACAACAGAGAAGCAGACACCACAGATCCTGTCACCCCGAATATTGCGCTGGTCCATATTCCTGTCTGCATACTCATGCAAACTGGTACACAGGCCGGGCAAAGAGATGGGGCATGCTGATGGCCTCAGCAGACTTCCCCTAAGGGACACTGAGCCAGACCCAGCACCGGCTGTCCAAATACTGGCAATACAGGAACTGCCAGAATGCCCCCTCAATGCAAGGGACATAGCCACAGAGACCCCCAAGGACAAGGTTCTGAGCAGGGTACAATCATGGGTGAGCAGTGGGTGGCAGGACAAATCACCAGGGCAAGAGTTCATTGCTTACTTCTCAAGAAGGCATGAACTGTCCACACACAAGGGATGCCTCTTGTGGGGAAGTAGAGTCATCATCCCCACGAGGCTCAGGGAAAGAGTCCTTCAGTCATTACACGAGGGCCACTCAGGAATAGTAAGAATGAAGGCCTTGGCAAGGAGCTACCTGTGGTGGCCAGGGTTGGACAAGGAGATCGAAGGACTAGTAGCGGGGTGTTACACATGCCAGAGGACACGGCCAGAACAACCACATGCACCAGTCCACAAGTGGGAGGAAACACACTCACCATGGTCCAGAGTGCATATAGGCTATGCAGGCCCATTCCAAGGTCACACATTTCTGGTAGCAGTAGACAGCCATTCCAAATAGCTGGAGGTGGTACCCGTGGGCAACATAACCTCAGCAGGAACCATTCAAGCATTGAGGGGGATGTTTGCTACACATGGTCTGCCTGATGTAATCGTGTCAGATAAAGGAACACAATTTACCTCCTCGGATTTCCAGGTGTTCCTGAGGACCTTGGGGATTAGGCACGCCACCTCGGCTCCCTTCCACCCTGCCAGTAACGGATTGGCAGAACGATTCGTGTGGACAACAAAGGATGCCCTCAAGTGCATAGTACAGGGAAATTGAAAGCAAAGACTAGCCACATTCCTCCTACACCAACATGCAACACCCTGCACTGCCACAGGCAAAAGCCCAGCGGAACTCAGATGGGGCAGACGCCTCATAACAACATTGGACAGGTTTCACCCAGACAGGGTAGCAGCAGACGCCAGGACCCCCAACATCAAAACAAGCTTCAACACAGGAGACCCCATCTGGGCTAGGAACTATAGCACAGGTCATCCATGGTTGCCAAGGGAAGTATTAGAACAAACAGGACCCCTTTCCTACAGAGTAAGGGTGGAGGGGGGATTCCTTTGGAAAAGGCACCTGGATCAGCTGAGGAAAAGGGCTCCTGAAAGGGTTATAGAGGACACACTGGGGGCGGAGGAGGAAGAGCCAACACAAACACAGACACAGACAACCAGGAGGGTTACCAGAGGGGCACAGTGGCAACCCCACCCCAGGCAGGAGACTGAAACCAGGCAGTCACCAGAACCCAGCAGAACAAAAAACCCAGGCACCGCAACACACACACACACACACACACACACACACACACCACAATCCATCACAACACTCACAACAAGGAAGAGAGCCTAGACACAGCACCACACCACCAGGGGAACCAATTCCAAGAAGATCAAGCAGGCCACACAAGGCTTCAAGCTACCTCGCGGACTATGTGCGTTCTTAGGGGGGTAGAAAAGCAACCAAGGATTAACAATTGTAAACTCTTGTATATGTAAATTTTGTGTATAGTGTAAATAAGTGTATATAGTTATGGAGACAAAATGACAGGGGTTAATTCCTCACTATGGGGGAAGGGGTGTAGTGTATGCCTTTAAAGCATACACGGAAATGTCAGCACAGCAGGGGGCTGGACAGCTCCAGGCTATAACCACTTTGGCGGGAAAGCCTGAATAGAGCGAGTTGTTGACAGCCCCAGGGCATGGTCAGCTCTGGCGGGAAGCCAGGATTTAAATCCATTGGCCACCTGCACTGGTGGGAAGCCCAGGTTTAAATCTATTGGTCACCATTCACCTGGGCAGGTATAAAGAGATGCCAGGTAACCCCTTTTGCTCCAGCTTCATTTCTGACTCAATAAAGAAATACTACTCAGCTCAAGTGTCCGTCTCTCCGTCCAACCACGCGACTTTGCAGTGGCCTGGTTGTTGTGAATCCATCAGCACAATTCTGACCTCTAGTGAAGAAAATTAATACATTTCAAAATGTAATGCAATAGTTGGTATTGCAGAAACAATCTCCAAGTATAGGATCACAACATCCTGATACATTACTCATCCCTTTTTTGAACAATTTCCTTGCTCATGTTTTTCTTGTTTTGTTTTTGCATTTGCTTAAACATACTAGTTACATACTATTGGCCCTCTGAGCTTTTCCATCTCCCTACTATATGGCTGCCCAAATCTTGAAGTGTCACAAAACACAATCCATTAGTCATTTATGATAGGCCACTAATAGTTTTATAAATTATAGATCTGCTTGAAATTTTAATTTGGGGATTTAATTTGAAAGCAATTATATTCAATCCTCAAACTGATTTTTCGTATGAGATTAACATTTCAGACCATACAGCTGAATCTAATCAGATCTCTTTCTTTCTATTGTTTTCAAATTAAACGGATATATCAAATCAAATTACTCTGATTCTGCAATTGAGATTTATTTTGGGAACTGACTCCAATTCAAATTCAGTTGATGCTTTAAATCAGATTGCACATAGCATGCCCCAAATAATCTGTTTGTATAGTGGACTAGTTTTACAAAAGTATGACAGGTCATATAATATGCGTGTGTTGTAGAATGAACAATCAGTTTCAATCAGACAAGTCCTTCAAATTCACTTTCAGTGTGGAAAGAAAAGAAATTTGGAATGGTTTTGGTTGCCAGATAGCTGGCCTTTTCATATTAAACTGTTCCAGCAGCTTGAAGCTTAATTTAAATCAGAAAAACAAACTTACCCATGAGTTCTTGACTGCGCCAAGTGAAAATGTTAACCAACAAATTAAGCCTCCATCTGAAACAGTGATCTGGGAATTGGGTAGGAACATGAACTCTGAAGGATCCACTCCACAATTTGAAAATGCTCTTAAAATTTACAATAGTTCTTTATAGCCAGGATTTTCTTTTCTTAGTTTCAACTGGTGTGCAAAATATATTTCTTCAAGTGGAAGGAAGATCAAGCTTTACTTGCTTCTAATTTATATTTTTGCCATGTACTACTCCATGTGGGACTGCTTTTGAGAAAGGTTTGGACATTACAACTACTACTAAACCTGATGCCCATACCAAAACACAATGCCATTCTTGGACAACTCTACCAGCTTCTGGTTTATTTACAAGACAGAATATTCTGTTCAGTTTTATGAGTTAAGAAAGAAAAAGCAGCATCCTAGTAATGAGGAAAGTTAAAGTCCCTGGTTCTGCTGGCATGCTCAATTCTTCTTCCTTCTTCTGGTCTGTTGATGGTTACCACACTGGCTCTAGCTATAATGCTTATATATTAAGTTCTAACATTTTGTTCCGGCCCCTGGAGAATACTCTCTAGATGGGAACACTTTAGAGATAACTTTGCCAATTCTCTTTGGTTTGGCCTACTTGCTAAGAACTGGAATAATAGAGGAAATGCCTTCAGGTAATTTTTTCAATGAAAATCTTTTCCCCAGCACATCTTTAGGTGTCATAGGATATCATGATTATAGTGGAAAAGTAACCATATCCAATGCCTTTTGATCTGAGTCTCATTTTGGTAAGTAGAATCAATCACTTTGATTGCACATGACTCAATTGCTTCCTTGCTCCAAGTGCTGTTGGAGATTTCTGACGAACGTGTTTGAAACACAGAGTTTGTACCTTAAACTTCTGCACACAGTAGACATTGAGAGGGCATATGCCTATTGCCTTCTTTACAACTTTCAAGAAAGTCTAAATATTAGATCTATCAATAATTGTTCTGTGATCATGTAAGAAGAGAAAAGAAATGCCCATATTTCATTTGGTTCTAAATGGGGCTCTTTAAACCTTTGGACTGCTTTTGGAGAAGCTAAAATCAAGCCGATTAAAATTTAACATTGCGAACGATTTACATCTGCCTCCATATAATGAAGGTCAATACAGAGTTTTCAATAAAAGAACAGATTAGACATTTTGAACATAAATCCGGTTGATAATGAAATCTATAAACAGAAATCTCTTTCAGGGTTGTATAATGCTAGAGCATGACATTTCCTGTCCAGAAGCTTTTAATTTTCTTGTAAATATTACTGCATTGCATTTATTTCTAAAAAGTTATTAACCATCAAACAAGAAGACATGCCTTAATAATGCAGCAATTAATCCCTTTTTTATGATGCAAAGTTATAATAGACATTTAATCTGTTGAATTAAACTATCTACCCTGGTAAATCTCTTGGTACAATTAGAATTGTACATTTGTTAGAGAGAGGACTTTTTTTCCCTTATAAACCGTATTTTAATAAAAATATATTGTAACTATTTAATGAAACTGTTGATTAAAAAGGATACTGAAATACTCCAGAGTTTCTTCCAGTGTAATAGTTTATAATTTGAAATTATTTTCAAAACAATAAATGGTTAAAGAAAAGCTATCTGTTATAATCTAAAGTTATTGGGAGTGATCAACTGAGATGTAGTTTTATAGTGTAAGGTGTGCATCTAAATTTGTTTAAATTAGAAGTATGGAATCAGTAATGGCACCTTGGAAAGGAACGATGACACTGTATATATGTCATATATACCTACTGTGTGACTGTAGCTCAAGAATAATAGAACTACATTGCATTTTAGTCAATTTTACCCATAATGCCAACATTTCTCTCCTTCCTATACCATTTTTGTAAGTCAACTAAAAACCTAAGTCAACACTGCTATTGTATAGTGATTTAATTATTGTGTTACAATGTTGTTATAGCACACAGATGGGCAAACAGTTGATTGCAGGCCATATGTGGCTTTTTTTTACAGTCCCCAAAGCTCTGTCTCGCTTTATATTAACAATAGAATATTCTGCTGTTTTAAGAATTAATTCAATTTTTATGCCTTATTTTTTATTATTACTGTTTATCCTGTTTCAGTCTTATGATCCCTGAAAGGATAGTGATGTCTGTGTCACATATACACATGAGAAGGCAATTTCACTGGAGCCCTAAATCAGTTTTTACCTAAGCCTACTTCTCAACAATGGGCTGTTTGACTAAAGCCGCTTCAACACACATTTGGATTGCCATGCTACCACCTCATCCAGAGCTGGCAGGATATTGTGCCACTCCAAATCATGTTCCATAGCATGTCTTTACTACTTACTGGCAATGAATCTACACTGAATTAATATGTAACATTCCATACAACTTTAACACACAACATTCTGAGGGCCATGATTGTTGTTTCCCTGGGCTGAAATTGTGGCCCCACCCAATCTCATCCAGTACATGAAAAGCATCTTACACTTGAAATGGATAATGCTATACTTAGCTCATGCACTGCAATTTTTTTTTTTTTGCTTTTTTGTTGTGCCATCAATCTGTTAAGCTTCTTAAAATTATCCATTAAAACCATGGGTTGACCAGTTGACTGTTTGATGCATTGATTGTGAAATGAAAGTAAGATTGGGAAGGGGAATGTATCATTTGGCTGCCACCTATTGGTTTCTTAGATATATGCAGCAGCCAGTAGATAAATTCTGCTGAAGACCTGGGATTTGAGAAAGGGATTGTTGTCAGAGGAGAGCTATGTTAGTCTATGATAGCCAAAACCCAGAATGAGTTGAGTACCTTTTTCAGCAAATTGTATTAAAGCCCATAACTTCTATAATAAAACAAGCTGTATCTGTTGAATGCTTATGCCTTTTAATAGTTTTTATTAACTGGAAAATGTGCTACCCAATTCTTCCTGATTTGGGGCTGTAGCAATCAGTGTGGGAGCTATAAACCTTAAAAATATAATGTGAGGAAGGGATGTGAGGCTTCCCTAAATTCAGCAGCCACTGATAAGGGAATTTTATGCCACATAGGGTACATATTACAAAATGGAGTGCTTTCAATTATACTTTCAATAAAGGTAATCCTTGACTTACAACCGGTTGCTTAGGAGCCATTAAAGTTATATTGGACCAACCTCGGGATTACTTGCAACCTAGAATCAAATTCCCTGCATTCATGTGACCAAATTTCAATCATCCAACAGCCGGTCCACATTTACAGCCATTTGAAGCATCCCAAGGTCCCATGACCACATTTTATAATGGTTTTGCTGAAAACTGGCATTTACTTTTGGCCTTTGGCACATCTATGCCCATAGCGAACCATTGGTTTGCAACCATTGACTGTAGCATTCACTTAATGACTGCAGAGCCTACTTTACAAGTGCTGCATTAATGACTGCAACAAAAATGGGCATGTTATTGAGATGTTTCATGACTGTCACAGCTTAGGACCTTGATGAGCAGGTTCAATTAATGTCATAAATCAAGGACTACCTGTACATGCATTTAGGCTAGACATGGGTTGGTCAATCAATCAACCAAAAAGAAAAAAAAAAGGAGGAGCTGAAGAATCTGGACCTCTGGTTTTCTTAAAGTTTTTTTTAAAAAAAAAGACTGAGTAGCAGGTAAAAAGTTGGGGACCTCACCAAAAAGGGGAAACCAGCCAAACAAATTGGAGCCAAAAGATTTTGGCATGGAGCATGCCATTTCAGACCATGTCACTGATGCACATCAATGTTTCCTACATTGCTTCACATAGCATATTGAGGCAAGTTATTAAAGAAAATATAAGTGTAATACTTTAAACCAGTGTTTTTCAATGTTGTCAGCTTTAAGTTGTGTGGAATTCAACTCCCAGAATTCCCCAGCCAGTCATGTTTTCTCAGCTATGGGAGAACACTAAGATTCTGATGGGGAATTGTGAATTTATGATTGGAACTCCATGTATGATTATGAAGGGCCAAGGAGGCTTTATGGATTCAGATTTAAATATCTAGGACTGTGTAACAATCAGTTTAATGAGGAACAGCTATTCTATTTTCTTTCTGGTGCTATCATTAGGAATTAATCTGAGCTTTTTTTTAAAAAAATGCCAAAATTAATTATTTTTTAAAAATAGACTTATGCTTGCTTTCAGAATCAGAATTCTATAGAAAAAATGGCAATAGCTCCAGCTGTTTAATTTAGTAAAACAGAAATGGTCATGACAACTTCAATGATGTGCAATTTGTATAACTCAGGGGGGAAGTATTGAAAGTCAACACATAAAAATAGCAAAAAAAATTGATAAGCCTTTTCATAAAAAATAAATAAATGAAGAACCATCATGTAGCTCCAGCTTTCTGCAAAGAACTACATGATTAAGGCAATGTAGCAATAGCATTATCATTTAGATACAGCTTCATAGTCCTTTACAGTCCTTTCTAAGCAGTCTACAGATCAGAGTTAGCCTGCAGTACTGCATTCAAATCACTGTGCCACCACTACTTCTATACTATTATTATATACTATTTTTATTTGTTAACTCATTGGAAAATTTGCATGCTGCCATTAAAGCTATGCTTTTCTGGTATGGCCTACAATCTAGTAAAATCAAAGGTGAAACATTTATTTTAATAAAACGAAAAACAGCATCCTGAATACTTAAAAATGTCTAGGCAGCATATACATTTGGATACATTTAACATTTTGATATAGATTAAAAGACTTGATGGAGCCCAGCTGATAAATCATTTTCCAAAGATGGGGCCACTGCTGAGAAAGCTTTTTTTCTTATATTTACTGAAATAGCCCTTTTTGCTGATGCATACACAAGCTACAGTAAGTCTCATTTGTTGTCTCAGGCTGCTGACCTTGAATATTCTGCTTTTTTTTTTTTGTAGACTAGATATAAACACAAAGTACTCCATTATGAAGCATCCTCTTTCCCAGTCATTTCGATTGCCTTTTTCACATTTTTTTTCTAGAAGCGTTAAGATACAACTTCTGATCTGTTATGACAGTAAAGGATGTGAACTTGTGTATTCTTTCATTTGCAAAAGGGTGTGTGTATTCTTTGATTTGCAAAGGGTAACATATTTGACAATATTTTAAATATGACTGGCACACCCCCCAAAAAGGGGATTACTATTATCAAAATAGCCAGCCGCCTACCCTAAAATTGTGCTGAATCAAAAATTATTATTTTTAATGCGTTACTGTACTGCATTTGAAATAATAGGTTTCTTTGCTTCTGAATTTTTATTGCAAGGGAGTTATGATCACAATGGCCCTGCTGTTATGCTTGTTCTGATTCAAATGTGTGAAATTAATTTTCAGATGTAGCCAAGTTTTAAATTCACAGAAACAAACCTGGTGACTGTCAAAGAGCTGACTAATTTTCTTGTGTTCTCTTGCATAGCAATATCTCTGCTAGGCCTGGAAAAGGCTGTTATCAATAGTGTTTTTTTAAAAAATAAAATAAAAAATAAACAGCCTTTGTCTCACCTTCATAGAAACAGTGATGGAATTAGATTTGAAGTAGGAACAAGCACAGTGATGTGGAAACCAAATTAAACAGTATCTTTGACATAAACTGGAAAATTATTCAAAATCATGTGGTTACAATTAGAAACAGAGTGGTTTGGAAGCTAATTCAGACATGTCAAATCTTGTCATGTCTAGATAATCAGACAGGAAATGGGGAGACTTTGGATCAAATCCCTACTTAGACATGAGGCTTGCTAAATGACCTTGACTCATTACTCAGTCTCAGTATAATTTCTTTTGTCAGATTATTATACAATTGAAAATGGAGTTTGGAAATAGGCAAATTTTAGATAAGTTCCGGAGATAAAAGATGGGATTTCATTGTATTAAGCATAAAAGACAATATGTTGTTAAACATTTCACAAAAAATCTGGTGCACTGGTTGTGATTTATGGATTTTCCAGTTTCTGGTTTCTAATTAAACTTTACTGCTAATTACTTAATCTGCACTTGACTGGTGGGTATAGGTGAAAGAAGATCCTCTTTACTATTCTCTGGCCAAAGATATACAAATTCCAAAGCTGATCAAGTGGCTGCTGCTGTGTATGTGAGTGTGTGGTGGGTGATGGGGGTGGGCTTAATGGGTTTTATGTTGTGGATTTTTGAATGTTGTAAGCTACCCATCTTACAACATTTGTGACTTGGACAGTCATATAAATTCGTTTACTAAATAATAATATATAAATAAAAGTGTTTTTCATGAACAGTCCAGCAAGCACATGGATGAAACAAGTGAAGCAGATAAAAAATGCACACTTTCACAGAAAGTAAAAGCAAAAAGAAACAAAATAGAAGTAGATTTCATTTTTTTACACATAATTACAAATATAAATAAAACCAAGATCATGACATCCGGTCCTCTCAATTCCTGGCAAATAGATGGGGTAGAAATGGAGATAGTGACAGATTTTATTTTCTTGGGCTCCAAGATCACCGCAGATGGGGACTGCAGCCAAGAAATTAAAAGACGCTTGCTCTTGGGGAGGAAAGCCATGGCAAACCTAGACAGCACACTAAAAAGCAGAGACATCACCCTGTCAACAAAAGTGTGTATAGTCAAGGCTATGGTCTTCCCATTTGCAATGTATGGCAGTGAAAGTTGGACCATAAGAAAGGCTGAGTGCCAAAGAATTGAGGCCTTTGAACTATGGTGCTGGAGAAGACTCCTGCGAGTCCCTTGGACTACAAGGCGATCAAACCGGTCAGTCCCAGAGGAGATCAACCCCAACTGCTCTTTAGAAGGCCAGATCATGAAGTTGAAGCTCAAATACTTTGGGCACCTAATGAGAAGGAAGGACTCACTGGAAAAGAGCCTAATGCTGGGAAATATTGAGGGCAATAGAAGTAGGGGATGACAGAGAATGAGGTGGCTAGATGGAGTCACTGAAGCTGTAGGCATGAGCTTAAATGGACTCCAGAAGATGGTAGAGGACAAGAAGGCCTGGAGGAACATTGTCCATGGGGTCACGATGGGTCTTTGCAGCTAACAACAACAACAAATATAAATGTACCTCTTTCTCTAAAATAACACCAGGACACTCTTTTTATATAATGTATCCTATTTGATCATCAAACACTTAATAATAAATTTATTTTTTTCTGTTTATGCAAAAAGTCCATAAAGGCTTTTCAGTCAGCCTGAGTATTATCTTTTTTTTCCTGGCCAAACAGGTCAATTTGGCCTTCTCAGCAAGTTCTATCATATCAGCAGCCATTCCTTCATTGTCAGTATCACCAAATCATTCCATCTTTGTAAGTGCAATAATCACTCTGGGATTATTATATACACAAAGTTTCATGACTTTTTAAAAATCATTTGTCCATCAGTGGCCAGAGGAATACTTCTGGTCTTAATTGCCTTAAATTTTAGAATTCTCTGAGTCAGTCTATGCATTTATATCCATTTTTTTAGCTTTTCTACATGTCCACTAAACATGATATAAAAGTTCTCTTTAATATTATAATATAGTGAAAATTTCACTCCTTCTAACCATGTATTTTTCTCATTGTTCTATTTGTATACTATACACAAATTTTATTCCACTATCATGCATTCTTTCATTTGTTTTTCTTCTGTTTCAGAGTTCAATAAAATCAGATTACATGCTTATATTTGCACACAACATTATTTTAAAATCAGTCTTACAATAAACTCTTGTACCATAAACTCTTTTGTCTATATTAAACAACTGTAAATAAGAAAACAATTCAACACTACATCCCTCTGCCACCAATTGTACTCTTGATTTTATTTTGTATTCACCTTAATAAAATTCTACTATTTCATGATAAGTTAATCATTTGCAGTTGGCTTTTATTTTCTCATATAAATTGCTTATGATGCTGAGACCCACAAAGTTGTGGACACAGCGTAGATTGATATCTATTCCATTTTTTTTCAATATGGCACATTTGCCATAATGATTTTTAAAATCTACATTAACTTTGACTTTACCACAAATACATCCATGTCATTCAAATCTCAGGTTACCTGCTTCCATCTCCATCTATTTCTCAGCAGTACCCACTCTTTCATCCAAATCAAACAGCAAGCTTGCAAAATACAATTTCAAATCAGGTAATCTCCTCAAATCTCCTCTTTCCTTTGCATATTGTAACACCTTGTATTTAACATTTTAAATCTTTAGTCCCACAATTCTCTCATCTTGCCTTATCTCTCTAGTTAATATTTCAAAGACTAAAATAAACAAGAAAGGAATGGGCACATCTATTTTTTTTTACTTTTTGTTTCTCACAAGGCTTTGTTAGATCACAATTAACAATTAAATGTACTTTTTCTGAGTATAATTTGATCTTACCCATTTTATAAACTTCTTTTTAAAATTTGTATCTTCCAAAACCTTAAACAAGAAAGCCCAGATCAAATTGTCAAAGGGCTTCTTTACATCTAAGAAAATCAATGCAACTTGTTTTTCATTAAGTTGTTCCAAATATTCCAAAATGTTCCCCAGACTATTGTCCTTTAACGCTTTTAGGTAAAAATCCACATTGATCCCTATGATTGAATGAAGAAAAAAAAAAACCAGGCTATCAGCCTAAATCTTTGTAAGCCATTTGCAGTCATTATTCAATAATGATATTAGCCTATATTTTCTTGTTCAAATAAAAACTTGTTCTTCTTTAGGTATTAATGCTATAGGGCCCTCATTCTGGCTGGCTGTCATCTTTTCTCCTATAAAATAGATTTTATTTTGTAAAGGTTGTAAAAGTTCATCCTCAAAACATTTGTAATAAGAATCTGGTAATCTGTCTGGTCCAGGAATCTTTTAAAATCTTTTTTACAGCTTCACAAACTTCACACTCATAATCTCTGTAATGTTCTGTAATGCTCAGTAAATATTGTTTAAGTTTTCATCTATTTTCTCCAGAGAAATGTCTTGTCCTTTATACAAACTGGAATAAGATTGATGAAGTGCTTTTCACAAAGCCACATTATCCATTAATACAGTATCTCGCTCCTTTCAATATCATTTTCTTGTCTTTTTCTTTTTGTAATTTACCTGCCAACCATTTCCCTGGTTTGATTGCAAACTCAGTATTAACTTTAGATACTTCACTATTATTTCAATTTCTCTTACTGTTTAACATAGACAGTTGTTATTATAAAAGCTTAATTTGTTAGGAAATGCTCATCTTCTCTGGAAATTTCTTTGTACTAGATATTATATTCTAATAAAATCCACATATAAGGAAATGAGGTATTACTAGTCTTTTGTAAAAATAACTAACTAACTAACTAACTAACTAACTAAATGGCCAGCTACAATTACTGTCATTCAAAAAGAGACTGACCCAAAACACTCCTGTTTTCTTAACTTGACTGATGATTCATCTGTTTTCGTTTTGTTTTGTTTTTTGCCCTTTTTTAAAGCTGCTGGAAGAGCAGCTGGATATTAGACAAGGAAAAGACAAGCCAAGTTTCAAACAGCTGTAGGTGGCCTTGCTACTCACAGAGATGCATATTTATGTGACAAATCCTGTAGCTAATTGTAGAAAAAACTTAAAAGTGCTCCAATTGGAAATAGTGCAAGGAGAGAAAAAAAAAACAGTAGCCATTTAGACCATCAAGTCTTTTTCCCCATAATCTGATGGTCAAATGCTTTTTAAAGTCCATGAATCAATGTCCCAAATGTTTTGTTCGTGGCGGGTTCCCGGTAAGAAGGAGGACAGCAGGCTTTAACTCAAACAGCTCTTTTTATTTGCCTCACAGGAACGAACAAGTAGGGGACAATCTCCCCCTTATATAGGGATGCCAGCTGCCCTTGAATGCTTCCCGCCATTTTAGCTCTACCCAATCTGCACGGACCATGTGTGCAGCTGTCAACTCAGCTGTCAACTGTAGCCGTGTGTGGAGCTGTCAACGGAAACTGCGTGTGCGGCTGTCAGCTGTCAAAAGGAGCTGACACGCGTTCCTTACTTTGAACAGTGTTGATAATCAATATAATACATCCCTTCCCCCCCACAAGTAACAGTTTAACTATTTACATTATAGTGGCTGTGTGTGGACGTTCATTTGGTCTGACCCTCGGGGTTTCAACCAAACATAGTCTTGCAAGTATGCGGGCGGTTTCCTTTCTTGGTTGGAGCATCGGAGGGGTTGGCTCGAAGCTTCCTCCCTGGGGAGGGAGATAGTCTCTGCGGGTTTGGGATCATCCGGATGGTTGGAAATGGTCGCAGGGCTTGCTGGGGTGCTTCACGTTTCTTCGGAGTCTGGGTGGTTCCCGTTCCCTTTGGGCAATGTTGACTCTGCGGTGTCGGGGGTGATGTGAACAGGGTCTGCTGTGACTGGGTCTGCTTCAGGTCCGGAGTTGCTTAGTCCTCGTTTTCTTAGCTGGTCGAGGTGTTGCCTCATCTGTCGGTCCCCTTCCCCCTCAACTAGATAAGAAATGGGTCCTGTGCGCAGAATAATTCTCCCTGGCAGCCATTTGTCCCCTTGGCCGAAATTCCTAGCCCAGACAAGATCCCCTGGGTTAAATTGTCATGGCAGGGGTGGTAGCTCGGGTGCAGTAGTTACCCTATTGGGGTGCAGTCTGTCCAGCTTGGTTGTTAATCAATGCCCCCAGCATAATTCTGCTGGGCTTTTGCCAGTAGCTGTGCAAGGGGTTGAGTGCTGTGCAAGCAGGAATTGTGCAAGCCGCTGGTGCCAGTCTCCTGAGATGATATGCCGCAAAGAGTCTTTGGTGGTCCATACCATAATTTCTGCCAGGCCATTAGTCGATGGCCGGAAGGGAGCCATGGTGACGTGTTTAATTAAGTTGGCCTTGATGAAAATCTGGAAAGTAGCAGAAGTGAATTGCGGGCCGTTGTCTGATACTATAATATCTGGGAGACCATGCGTAGCGAAGAGCCCCCTAAGCACTTGTATTGTGTTGGCTGTGGTGAGACTTCTAACGGGGATGACCTTTAGCCACCTGGAATAGCTGTCCACTACTATGAGGAATAGCTGTCCTTGGAAGGGTCTGGCATAATCTATATGGATCCTCGCCCAGGGTCTCTGCGAGGGCTCCCACTTGTGTAGTGGTGCGTGGGGGGGTCCTGGTCTGGATTGCTGGCATGGGTAGCAGCCTGCAATGTAATTCTCAATGTCTCTGTCTATACCCAGCCACCATAAATAGCTTCTGGCTAAGGCTTTCATTTTTACTATGCCCAGATGACCTTCATGCAAGGTTAAGAGAGTTTTGGTCCTGAATTTTTCGGGAATTACTACTCTGCTTCCCCATAACACACATCCCTGGTGTGTTGATAGTTCAGTTCTCCTATTGTAAAATGCTTGGAATTCGGTGCCTGGGCAGTGGTTTTGCCAGCCCGAAGTTACCCACGCTAAGACTCTGCTCACAATTTTGTCAGAGGCTGTAGCTGACGCTATGTCTTTAACCTGAAGAGGGCAATCTGGAAGTTCGTTGATGGCCAGGATTTGTCCCCCTAGAGCAGGGTCTGGGTCGTAGTCAGGAATGGGAAGCCTACTTAGCCCGTCTGTGAGACACATTTCCCTACCTGGATTGTGTATTAATTTGAAGGTAAAAGCTGACAGGAAAGTGGACCAGCATAGGACTCTTGGGGACAGAATCTGGGGGGTTTGTTTGTTGAGTCCTAATAGAGGCTTGTGGTCCGTGAAAATTGTAAATTCTCAACCATACAAATAATCATGAAATTTTTTTACCCCAGCAACAATAGCAAGTGCTTCCTTGGCGTAATTTCTCTCTACTTTAGTTAGGATTCTGGAATAGAATTCTATGGGTTTCTGTTCCCCCCCCCCTCTAAGTGGCTGAGTACGGCGCCAACCCCATACGGGGAGACATCGCACGCTAGGCATAAGGGCTTATGCTCATTGTAGTGGGTTATTGTTGAATTACTAGACAGTAATTCCTTTAGTTCCTTGAAGCATGGTTCATGGAGGGAGGTCCACTGCCACGGAGTGTTTTTATCTAACAGTCTGTGTAAGGGCTCTGCCTTAGCTGCTTTGTGATGAAGGAATGTATAATAAAAATTTAAGAGCCCCAAAAAGGCTTGTAATTCCGCTTTGTTTTTTGGTGCTGGTGCTTGTTTAATTGCCCTAATCTTTGATTCAGTGGGGTGAATTCCCTGAGCATCTATGCGAAATCCAAGAAACTCTGTAGATTTCACTCCAATGGAGCACTTTTCTTTTTTCAATTTTAACCCTGCGACTTGGAATCTGTCTAATACTGTTTCTAATCATCCTGCTAGTTCTGCCTCGTTTTCCCCGGCTATTAGGATGTCGTCGAAATACGAACACACCCCTGGGATGGCTTTCAGGGTTCACTCCATGATTTCTTGAAAAATCCCTGGTGCGACTGAAATGCCAAACTGAAGTCTGTGGACTTTGAAAGCCCCGGGGTGAGTAACTATTGTCTGCGCATCTGCGGTCTCGCTGGTGACAGGGAGTTGCAAGTAAGCATGTGCAAGATCAAGCTTACAGAAGACGGTGCTGGACTGAATGGCTGAGAGGACGTGTTTTACCGTAGGAACCAGGTAAGCATGGGGGTTCAGGGCCCGGTTCAGGGTGGATTTATAATCAGCGCAGATACGCACCTCCCCGTTAGGTTTAAGGGGGGTGACAATTGGGGTTTCCCATGTTCCTCCCTCTACAGGTTCCAACACCCCTAGCTTAATTAGGCATTCCAGTTCGTCCTCGATTTTCTTCTTGAGGGCGAATGGAACCCTTTGGGCTTTAATTCGGATGGATAGGACTTCGGGTCTGAGTTTAAGGGATATTGGGGGCCCTTTGTATTTCCCTAATGTGCCATCGACGTCTGCAAATCATTTGCAGACGGATTCGAGGCATTGGGGCTGGCTTGTGGGCTGGGTGTAGTGGACTCCTCCTATCCAAATTCCCAGGGCCTGGAACCAGTTTAGGCCAATTAGGCTAGCCCCACTTCCCCGGGCTACTAGGGGTCCCTGGAAATTTTTATACTGTACGGATAGTGTAGCGATCCCGTTAATTTTTATTGGGGCTTGTTGAAAATCTGCCAGTTTCATGGAGGTTGATTTAAGCAAAATCCTCCTTTTGCTGAGGCCCCGAATTTTTTGAAATGTGTTCATAGAAATTATTGAGACGGAGGACCCGGAGTCCACTTCCATCTCACAAGGAATACCTTGTAATTGGACCTTAATCCTAATTTTGGGCCTCAGTAACTGGTGGATTTTTAATCAGTTGTCAGGTTTCCCCAGCCAATTTGTGGTCTGTACTAAGGGCTTTGGGGGTTCTGTGTCTGGGAAAGGGGATTTGGTCATACCTGGCAGAGAGGAGTCCAGGTCATTAATGTTGGCACGGTTCTTGCTGCAGCAGACGGTACGGATGTGGCCAGTTTTTCTGCATTCGTGGCACCTGACGTTCCTGAATTTGCAGGATGCCCATGGGTGAGGTGCTCCACAGCTTGCACATCATTGTCCTGAGCTTGATGTGCGAGGAGTTGGTGGCTTGTTAGGGCCTCGTCTATCATATCATTGTGTCTGATGCTTCTGTGTCTGATGTATTTTGTTGTTGGAGTGCATTAATCTCGTTGTCAGCTCCCGTGCTTTCTTCCTCACTGTCAGTGTGCAGGCATTGACATACAGAATTGTTGGCCCCATTGGTAGGGCATTCTTGATGCTCGTCGTGTGTGGCCTCGTAAGCTTGGATATCGCTGAGTACCTCGGCAATGCTTAAGGTCGGCTATCTTCCTCTGGAGTCTCCTGTCCGAGAGTCCGAGGACGATCTGGTCCCGGATCCTGTCTTCTAGGTCCGGGAAATGGCACCAGCGTGAATGGCCACAATGAAGTCTTTGGCCGCTTCGTCGGGCCTCTGGGTGCATTGGGCGAATCGGAGCCGCCAGTAGAGCTCTGACCGGGTCGGCACGAAATGCTTGTTCAGCTTGTCCGTCAGCTCTGCATATGGCATGGTACTGACTGGGTCAGGATTGCAGAGGCCAGCTGCAACATTGTATATGGCCGTGCCGCTGAGGCAAAGTAGGGCCGCAGCTTTCATGCAGTCATCTGTTATCCTGTTGAACAAGAGGTACCCTTCAACTTGACCCTGGTGTGACTCCCATTGCTCTGGGTATTTTAGGTCAAACTTTTTGATTTGTCCAACTGCTGCCATGCTGTCCCGGTCTTCACTGCTTCACGGTATTATGGGAATTAATTTTCCCTTAGTGACTTCACTCAGTGACTAGTCAGCTCGTGACTTCGCTCTTATTCCCGTAAAGCAGCCCCACCTTCGTCGCCAGTTGTTTTGTTCGCAGCGGGTTCCCGGTAAGAAGGAGGACAGCAGGCTTTAACTCAAACAGCTCTTTACATTTGCCTCACAGGAATGAACAAGTAGGGGACAATCTCCTCCTTATATAGGGATGCCAGCTGGAGGCTAGCCAATTCCTGCCCTCGAATGCTTCCCACCATTTTAGCTCTACCCAATCCACGTGGACCATGTGTGCAGCTGTCAACTCAGCTGTCAACTGTAGCCGCATGTGGAGCTGTCAACGGAAACCACGTGTGCGACTGTCAGCTGTCAAAAAGAGCTGATACGTGTTCCTTACTTTGAACAGTGTTGATAATCACATATAATACACCAAAGGAGCAGGGAGTAATATGTGGTGCTATGCAGAGACCCTAGTATGCTATTTGTAGCTATGTCAAGTCTGCCCTGAGGTTACCAAAACAAATGATCTATCTAGGTCCTAGTAATCATACTTTTAGAGATTCATCTTAGGTGATTTTTCCCTGAGAAAGAAAAAAATAGAGAACCTAAATTGTGACTCCAGTCTCAGGCCTCCCTACTAAATTTCAGTCCTTTCAACCTCCATGTTGTTATTGCATTCTACATGCTAACAAATATCAAGCATTTGTAATAGTGCATTTCTGTTTTGTTGCAATAACTGAATGATAGAAGCATTGTTAAATTGTTTAGTTTCTATGGAAAGGAAGGAGCTGGAATTTAAAGATTAAGGGTTCTTGTTTCAGAGGAAGAATGAGCTATAATCAAGCTCCATGCAATTAGATAATAAATTGCAGTTCCAATTTACTGGAGACCAGTAAGTATGTAGTGGCATGTGTAAAGGCTTGTTCTCCAGACCGAATTCCTTGTCCCTCCATGGACATAGCAACAAATTGGAACTCGTCTTGCATTATTTTCTTCCAGGATATTTTGTCACTATTTCTCTAACACAACAAAGCTCCCAAAGACTCACTTCAGTAGAAGCTCAAATATTGTTAAACTGAATTGTAACTTGAAGGACAATTTTTATAGGTTGATATATCATTGGTATTTAATACTTGATAAATTGTCAGAGATGTATAAATGTGTGTCGAACACATGTTGGGAATGTAATCAATCCGAGTGAACTTTTTATCATCTTTGGTGGACGTGCAAGAAAGCTAAAAAATCTTGGGATCAAATATGTATTTTGATTCAGAGAATTCTCAAATTAAATGTACAATTGGAACTAAAACTTTTAGGTTACATGCACAAATAGATGAAAAAAACTTATGGAACTTTGTTTTTAAAATAATAACAGTAATCAGATTTCTTTATGTGCAGAGATGGAAGGGCCGTCAGATTTCTACAATGGAAAAATGGATGGTAAAGCTAATGGAGTTGTCAGAGGTGGCAAAACTAATTAATAATAATAATAATAATAATTTTATTTGTATACCGCCCTTCTCCTGAAGGACTCAGGGCAGTGAACAGGGCAATACATGTTAAAAGACAAGAATACATAAATTAAAAAAGATTAAACAAGATGCCCAAAAACTATGACAATAAGTTAAAATACATAAAAAGCAATAAAACCCAAACCCATCACCCATCAGGCCCGGCCGGCTTGTTCAAACAGGTAGGTCTTTAGATCGCGCCGGAAGGAGCGAAGGTCGGGCGCCATCCGGAGCTCAACCGGAAGATGGTTCCATAAATCCGGCGCGCCCACAGAGAACGCCTTCCCCCTGGGAGCCCCAGTCGACATTCTTTGACTGGTGGCACCCTGAGGAGGCCCTCTCTGTGGGAGCGTATTGGGCGGAGGGAGGTTGATGCCAGCCGCAGGTGCTCCCTGAGGTATTCCAGACCCATGCCATGAAGGGCTTTGTAAGTCATTACCAGCACCTTGAATCTCACCCGGAAGACAACTGGGAGCCAATGCAGCTCGCGGAGCAGGGGTGTAACATGGGAGTATCAGGAAACTCCCAACACAACTCTCGCGGCTGCATTCTGTACCAGTTGGAGCCTCCAAGTGGTCCTCAAGGGCAGCCCCATGTAGAGAGCGTTGCAGTAGTCCAAATGAGAGGTCACGAGCGCATGAGTGACCGTACGCAAGACATCCCGGTCTAGATAGGGCCGCAACTGGTGCACCAGGCGAACCTGGGTGAAGGCCCCCCTAGTCAATTGCCTTGATAATCAATTGCCTTGATTGCCTTGATTATATATAAAAAAAAAGACTTGAATTTTCTTGGAAACCATATTTGGAATATTTGCTAGAAACTGAAAAAACAAAATTTAACCTTTCGATTTGATGACTAAAACCCTTTATGATTATAGAAGTATGATAAATTATTGTATAATCTACTGCAAATGGTTATTGTATTTTATGCTTGTTTCTGTACTGAAGAGAATCAGAAGTTTTTTTTTTCTAAAACTTTTTCCCTTTTTTTGTACCCCCAATTTTGCTTCTTTCCTGCTTCCATTCCTCTTTCCATCTTTTTTCTTTGTATTTTAACTTTTTTTTTAAACTCAATAAAGTTTTGTGGGAAGATAAGCTAGATATTCATAATGGCTGAGTTTACACTAAGCACTCCTTTTAATCGTAATTTATTTTAGCCATAACTTGTTGAATGGGTGGAAAATTGCTGAGCATAAACAAAATACTAAAAACAAACATTTTAATGAAGTAGCATCATGAGTGAACCAAAGCAATATGTTAAATCAGGAAGGAGAGGAGAGGAGAGGAGAGGAGAGGAGAGGAAGGAAGGAAGGAAGGAAGGAAGGAAGGAAGGAAGGAAGGAAGGAAGGAAGGAAGGAAGGAAGGAAGGAAGGAAGGAAGGAAGGAAGGAAGGAAGGGGAGGGGAGGGGAGGGGAGGGGAGGGGAGGAAGGATCCCACTCTAGGAAATTTGTTTATCAACAGAAGCCCACCTATTTGGAGAATTATTTTATTTGGTTTAATTTGGGGCCTAGAATTTCAATAATTCCAGAGACGTTACAGAACTTCTTACAGCTGTCACTTGTTTTTGCAAATAAAAATATTGTCTTAATATTAGGATTTTATAGCTATGTTTAAATAAATATTTTGTGCTATTTTATAACTTTTTTTCAGATGTGACTAGTCACTGATAGCAGTAAAGTTAGACAAGGAAAATCCTTTCTTCTCAGTCACACGGCCATAAATTGCTAAATGTAGATACACGGAAAGGATGCTGGTTTGGATAAAGACATGGGGTGGGGGTTTCTCTTTAAAGCTAGTCTTGTTTTGGAGGCCCAGTTGACTGTCTAGTGAGTCCTGAATGGTGAGACTAATAAAAATAGAAGGGGAAATTATTTTGAAAAGTTCAGACTACATTACTTTTGGGGAAGTGGCAGGGGAGTTGTTAAGGTTTCGGCTTCTCTCTGAATTATGTTCTTAACTGAATAAAAATATGAAGCTTCAAGATTAAGCATCAAGAAAGTTCCACAAGACATTAGAAAATGTGCTGTTTTTTTAAAAAAGAATTGTTTGACTAACTTTAAAATCATATATAATTTTCACAAATGCATCTATTGCTATTTAATGAAAAATGAGAATGAAGTCTAAGAAGCAAAATGTCTTGATAAAGCAGCTTCAATAAATAAGCTCCTAAGGATAATCTGGGCACTATGTGTGTGTGTGTGCATGCGTGTGAATGCTTACTTCTGATTAGATATGTATAGGATTGCATTTAAGTAGTCAACCTGTAATATGGGATTTACTTCCCTTTTCAAAATCTCTTCAGTGATATTAAATTGTAAATATAATGATGTTCCCAAAGTTAGGATCTATCAGCACTATATCCTGCTGATATGTACAGTGCAATTCTTGATTGGATAGACAGATAAATAGATTAAGCTAAATCTTAGAGTGATGAGAAATATCAGCTAAGAAGCTTGGTTTATCCTCTATAGATTTATTTTCTGACCTTTCATTTATTTTACAATCATTTAACTGAGCTGGAACTAGGGCTCTTATTGACAAAACTCTCTAGAGATTTTGCTTAGAGTTTTTATATAGGGAGGAGAAAACAAATTAGTGTGAAACAATTCCTCAGCTACAGAATTTATTATAATTCTGGGTGGGTAGCTGTGACAGATACAGCCTTCTATTTATTCCTCCAAATAAAGGATGTGTTTAGCCTGTGCAGGCCAATATCTACTTGAATCCACATACCAGAATGATTCATCCTGGATTTTTTAAAAATTTATTCTTTTACTGCTTTTTAAAAACAAAACACAAAGATACAAATATAAACCTTATCAAAGAAAGAAAAGACACACAAAATGCTTTTTTTAAAAAAATGAAAAATACAGCAAAAGAAAAAATATAATATATTAGCATAAAATAGTTTAGGTAGGTAGGATAGATAGATAGATAGATAGATAGATAGATAGATAGATAGATAGAT
>JAKJMR010000227.1:218417-243603 GCA_024449315.1 Daboia siamensis
GATAGATAGATAGATAGATAGATAGATAGATAGATAGATAGATAGATAGATAGATAGATAGATAGATAGATAGATAGATAGATTATCTATCTACTGTATCTATCATCTATCTACAGTAGGTAGATATATGGTAGATAAACATTAGATATATAGATATAGATATCTAATGCAATTATTTAAGTAAACATATATTTCAGTTTCATTTATATATATATTTTTAAAAGATCTAGTGTATTTTGTATAAATGACTCCTATATTTCATAGCAATCTGGTTCACTCAATCCATTGAGTGAAAGTATATTTCCAATCCTGCAAAATCAGTCTTTTGGCCATAATAAGGGCACAGAGTATCCATTTACACTCTTCCATTGTTGTATTCTAAATACTAAGTAGGTAACTGAAAACAATATTATCAAATTAAAATTGTGACTTTTGTCACACAATTATATTTATGTAATCCAGTACTTTTTGCCCAACTTAATAAGTTAAGACATTGTAAGAGCATGTGTTTTAAAGAAGCATTATCCAAATGCATCTCCAACAAACTCTTGGATTAATTTTTAATAAATGTGCTGAATTTGAAATTTGAGTTCATTTGATATTTTTCCCTGAGCCTATGTGCTAGACTGCTGAATGTATGCCATTACATTGTTGTTTAGAACAGAAGAGGGACCTGTGAAGCCTAGTTTCTACAGTACTCAGGCTAAGAGTTAGTAATTTATAATCATCCAGTTTCCCATTTGGCGGCTGTGAGTTAGGAATGCAAAATAATTGGTTCACCCAGAATGGATAGAAACAGAAAAGGTGTCCACTGCAGATATAAAAGTTGAATGGAGCATGAGCTTCTCAGTTGATTCATTCATTTAAAGAGTCATTGTTGAATCAACAACATTTTTTATAAAAAAAGGAAATAACTGCTAACTAGCCAAAAACAGCCTGGCAACTCAACTTGAAAGAGCTGTGAAGGGAATGGGCAAGCCAGGCGCTGCAGGCAGTGAGAACTGGGATTGCTACTAGAACAAAAGAAATTTCTGGAGACTATCCAGTTTGAAGGGCTTAAAATCTTAGATCAGAAAACAGCTAGTTTGAAGTTGAAAAATGAAGACTTGGGATGTAGGTATATCCAATGAAGTAGAAGCAGGAGAAGACAATGTCATCCATTCTTATACTTAGAAAGCAGCAAGTGCTTGCTGGTGATGGGCCAAGTAAAAAAATATAGATTTGCCAGAAATTTGCCTTTGGTCATACTGAAATTTTTTTTCATGATGCTTTGCTATTTTTATTTATTGTTTAGTCTTACATCTTATCCCTTCATGCAATTGCATTGCTTGGGAAGCATGGAAACAGGTTTAGCAAAATTTTAAAAAAACAAAATGTCGCATTAAAAAAATATGCTTGGCAAAGAAAGTATATGCTGGCAGAAGAAAAGTTTAGCAGTTTTTCTGAAAACAGGAACAGAAAGAACCAGGCCTATGAGAAGTTGACTACTGTATTATTGGTCTCTTATTTATAATACAACTTTCATTTTATTACAGAATTGTGAACTGCTTTGGGAACTTGGCCTTAAAAGTGAGATACCAACTCAGAAGTTCTTGCTGTATAGATTAATTCATTCAGTTAAAGAGGAAGAAGGGACAGGAAGTCGGTAGTATTAAGTCTTTGCCTTGTTGTATAATTTAATATAATTTAATATTCTTTTCCTAGACTGGCCAACCAGGGATCTACAGGAAGCTCATGCATGTGAGAAAAATGTGAGACCCCCCCTTGCTTACCTTCGTACATCTTGTATTAGAAATGAAAGCTATACCACCAGATTGAGTAAGACTGTAATTCAGGGATCCCTATATATTTTCATTTGGCTTCTGATATTCTAATTCCCTTTTTTGAAGATGACAACTACATCAGCTCTCTTCCAGTCCTCTGGTAGTTCCCCGGTGCTCCAGGATCTTTGAAAAATATAGTTCAGTGGTTCTGAGGTCACATCTGCCAGTTCCTTGAGAACCTTGGGTTGTAATCCATCTGGTCCTGGTGATTTGAACTCATCTAGGCTGGACAGGTGCTCACTTATCATTTTCTTGCCTATCTTAACCTGTGTTTCTATTCTGTTTTTTATGGTATTATTTTTGATAGGTTGGTCTGTTTTTTTCCCTTTGTGTAAAGACAGATGCAAAAAATGAGTTAAATAGTTCTGCTTTCTCCCTGTTGTTTGTCACCTTCTTGCCACGTTCCCCCACTAATGGACCAATCGTTTCCTTAACTTTTTTCTTGTTTTTTACATGTCAAAAGAAGCTTTTTTGTTATTTTTGACTTTGGTCACAAGCCTTAGTTCATTCTGAGCCTTAGCTTTCCTCACTTCATCTTTGCAGGCACGGGCTATTTGCTGATATTCTGCCTTAGTTATGTGCCCCTCTTTCCACTTTTTATACTTGTCCTTTTTATCTTTCAATTTATCAAAGTTCTTTATTTTTGATGGGCATTAAGAGTCCCATTCTCTCTCTGCTTGTACATTGCTCTAAGTTTGGTAAGGGCAGCATTTCATACTAGAGGATATTTCTTATTAAAAAGTATGAGGTATGACATACAGTCTTCCTAAAGAAACATTGTTTTTGGGGTGGTAAGTTTTATTGCTTGGTTATATTGGCTTCTTCTCAGCTCTGTACTCCTATGAATTCTTAATGAAATGTCTCATAAACATAGATTTCTGTAGCATTCACTGCAAATGTGTTCTGTACTATGAGTCTCTTCTCCTTTTTGTATTAGAACCTGGCTTTATCTTCATATCTGTTGTGTATTCACATTAAGTTATTAACAAGTTATAAGTTCTGAGGTAAACACCGCGGCAGCTTTTGACAGCTGTCAAAAGCTGCCCGGAAGCGTCTGTGTTGCTGCAAGTCTGCAACATGTACTCGTTGTCAGAGGTTCCCTGTTGATGTTGTCCTGGGTTCCCGCAGGAACGAGTCTCAGCCCTCGCTGAGACAATTTAGGGGGTCCTCGCAAGGACGAAAGAAGCCAAATAAAAACAAACACCACACCAGAAGTTTCTCAAGATGAGAGAGCACGAAGTGCCCGGGGTGATGTTATGTCCCCCGAACGGATCGCAACAGTCTCTTTTATTAGGCAGTTTTAAAAGGGAGGGGTCACCACAGCAAAAAGAGATAGCATATAAAAAATTCCAAACAGTGTGAGTCAAAACATACGTGTTAACAAAACACCACCTGATTTACAGGAAATCATACACTTTAGCAGAATAAAAACCTAATCTCAAAGAAAGCAAAACTAAGCAATAAAATGCTAATTGGATACTAAATCATATCTATCCTATCTTAGAAAAAGTGAAACTTAATTTGAAGAGCAATGGGATTTTTGGGTGCTAATTGGATATTGTAAATCATGTCTGTCAGGTACCAGACACCATGCAGCACGGGAAAGGGTCAGGGCAAGGTCTCATGGCTATGAGGCCCAAGGAGAAACCTGAACCAAGGATATATCCATATGTCCTCTGTTTTTATTTTTTAAGATGGTTAATATCCTTCTAAAGCCATGACATCCCCAGTGGATCCCCCCTCCGGGAGAACCCGCAGGGAGCCAATACGCTTTTCCAAAGGAATAGTTTCTGATTCAGAGTCTTCATCAGCCACAGAGGCTAATTCTAAAAGAGGTTGTTTATATTCATTTTCAACAGTGTGCTTTAGCAAGAGGACATCATCTCCAATACTGTTTAGTCGTTGTTTCAAAAATGCTAGAACTCTCCCCATGACACATGGGCCAATTGTACATGCAAGGAGCAACAAAATCAGAGGACCGGCTAGGGCCGAGAGGAGGGTGGTCAACCAGGGAGAGAAATTGAACATTTCCTGGTACCACGTGTGGGATTGGGAACGCTCTCTTTCTCTATCTTTTAATCGGGATGTTAATTCTGCCATGGAGTCAAGCACAATGCCTGAATTGTCTGTATAAAAACAACATTCCTCTTTCAAGGCGACACACAGACCGCCCTGTTTTAGGAATAGCAAATCCAAGCCCCTCCTATTTTGTAGAACCACTTCAGAAAGAGAGGTGAGGGAATTTTGGAGGGCAACCATAGATTGCTCAATGCGTTTGAGGTCATCATCTATTTCAGCACTGAGCCTGCGGATGTTTTTGTCAGCCACAACCATTCCTGCGATGCCTGTGGACGCACCAGCGGCTCCTAGGCCCAGGAGAAGGGCCAAGGTCATGGTAGTAACCATTTCCCGTTTGGTTCGTGGAAAGTACTGGGGTGTTTCCATGCGAGAAAGGAACTCATTGTTGGAAAAAACAGACATTTTAGGGAGAAGATAAACCTGAATGCAAAAAGCTCTGTGTGTGTGTAAACTGTTTCCACTGACACATGCAGTAGCACCCGTAGAGCAGGCCCAAATAGAGCCATTGGAAGGAATAAAAAACTGACCATTGAAACGTTTGAAAAGATTTGCAGTTGATAGAGTAGTGTACATTATAGCCCACCCTCCACTGTCAAGTCCTAGCCTTTCTTTGGATAAGTATGTTGTGCAGGAAGTATAGGCATCCGAGGAGGCATTGATACAAAAGTGAGAAAAGTTAGAGGGTACATAGCCAAGGCAACAACCTTGACCTTCAATTGAGGATACCGTTATAGTAGAGGTAGACCACCTGCAAGCGGCATCTGAGGTGCTATTGGCAAAAGGTAAGGCGGAACCTATGGCCTCATAAAAAGGGGATTGAGAAGACATACACAGCCAACACCTACTATCATTGTTAGGAAAAGCACGGGCTGCCACAAGGGCATCATGCGCAGAGGAGACCAAGGACACCAATGGATTGTTTCTTTTAGCCAAGGGCTGTAAAAAGGATGAAGTGACTTGTTTGTTTGGGCCCACAGGTGGGGATGTTGCTAAGGACATGGTTAGACGGATTATGAATATATTACCTGGATGACTCCTGGTTCTAGAATTATCGTTCGACCTTCCCCCCCATCTTTTCCCTTTAAACCATTCAGTAATCGGAAGACTCCTTCCGTAAGATGTAAAAGTAACAGTCATAGGATTAAGGCGAACACCGCAGCAGGCCCAATTGGCGCAGGAATGCCAAGGCAAATTGTTATCAGGGCCAATTATAGCTTTGATATAGTCAGTAGTATAGGGAGCAGTCCACCAAATCTTTCCGGTTGACACACATTGCCAGGACTTGCAGTACCAATCAGAGATGGTTCCACATTCATCTAGGTGGGAGAGATCAGTAAGATGTCCTGGGCAGATATACAGGCCTGGACCAATGTTCCAGACTTCCCGAGGGGAAGGATCACATTTTGTTTTGTGTTTAAAGCCATGGGCGCCGACCAGCATCTCAGCAAATTCAAAGTAAAGTGCAGGAAACCAGGGCCACAGAGTTCGATTAGAAATGGAATAAAGGATGTTTCCTTGGAAGTCCAAAATAGTCCAAGTATAATTTGCGGGACGATGCACGTTCTGCTGTGTGCTGGAATAGGAACGCCGCAAGCGGAGAACTGCAGGGGAAGAAACATGGGAAAAAGGCAAGGAGAGAAGGGAAACTTGAGGAAGAGAGGAAGAGGCATTAGAGACAGAAGAGGCAAGAAAGATCAGGGATAGGATCGGGAGAATCTTCATCTTTCCTTTTTGGTTGATTAAGATGACAAGGGCGGACACAGAGAGCCGGGACCCACAAAACTCGATCAGGCAATTGAACTGCTGCGTAGCCTTTTCCCCAGGTGATCAATTGAGCTGGACCTTTCCAAGCTGGATCCGGAAGATGCCTATAATATACCAGAGGACGAGAAGAGGGGAGGGGAGGAGTGGAAAAATGTCTCGAGGCAGCAGTGGAGGCAGGAGATCCAGTTAGATTAAGAAAATTCAATGAATACAAGGAAACATTTAATACATTTTGCAACGCCGGGAGTGTCGGGGGGCTGATGCCTTTTGACCCCAAGTGTCTGTCCAAGGCCTGTTTAAGAGTCAAATTCGCTCTCTCTATAATGGCCTGGCCCTGGCTATTGAAAGGAATGCCGAATTTATGGATTATTGACCAGCGATAGCAAAATTGTGCAAAGGCAGAGCTCGTATAAGCTGGTCCATTGTCAGTTTTTAGAGTTTTTGGACATCCCAACGTTACGAAAGTCCGAATACAATGATTAATAACTTGTTTTGCGGTTTCACCCCTTTGCAAGGTTGCCATGATGAAACCTGAATACGTATCAATGGAAACATGAATGAATTTCCAAGGGGCAAAGGATGGATATTGAGTTACATCCATTTGCCATGTCTCACAAGCACTAGTACCCCTGGGGTTGACCCCTTGTGGGATTGCAGATGCCTGTAGACTGCATGTTGGACATTGCTGAATTATGGCAGTGGCTTCTTGATGGGTAATACCAAACTGCTTGACAAGAGCCTTTTTGTTCTGATGAAAATAGTCATGGCTTTCTCCTGCTGTTAAGGTATACAGACAGGAGGACGGGTTGGTTTTACATGCCTCATCTGCCATATGATTTCCTTCTGATAAAAATCCAGGAAGATGTTGATGACTTCTAATATGTGCTACAAACAGTAAATGATCACGGAGATGTAACAAATCCTGGAGCTGTAAAAAAAGTCTCATTAAAGGGACAGGGGTTGAGGGAGAAATATAAGCATCGTATATACAAGAAACCAAATGTGAAACATACAAACTATCTGTAATAATGTTAAGGGGCTGATCGGGAAACATTGAAAGAGCAAGATTGAAGGCAGACAATTCTGCTTGTTGGGCAGAAGACTGAGCTGAAGTAGTACGAGTCTGCCAATTGTCCTGTCCTTTATCCTGCCATATACAGGCACCTATGGATTTTGAGCCATCTGTGAACACAGTGAGGGCATCTTTGATGGGAGAAGAACTTATAGGAGTTGAAAAAAGAATGGGAACAGTTTTTAAAAGTTGTAATCGAGGATCTGGAGGAAGATGGCATGAGAGAATACCATTCCAATCCTCCAAGGCATGTTGCAATGCATCTGATGTTTGAAACAAAGATTCCCATTGACTTAATTTAAAAGGTACATACAGGGTACTGAATTCTATACCCATAAGAGCCCTAGTACGTCTCCTTCCTTTCTCCAAGAGAAGAGCCATTTGCAAAGCTTTGGTAGTAATTGAAGCCTTAGGAGTGTATGCCAAATGTATCCATTCCAAAATATGCATTTTCTTTCCATCAGTCAATTGGAAAATAAAAGCAGTTAAAAGAGAAGGAGTAGGCAAAATAGCAAACAAGAGAGGCTCATTGGGCAAAGCTCTGTCGACCCATCTCTGGGTGAGAGCAGTATTAACCAAGGACAAAGCAGTCTTTTGATCTTGTGTTAGAACAACAGTGTCTGATGGATGTTTAAGGCCTATCAGAGCAGAAAAAAGAGGAGATAGAACATGAGTTGAAATTGACAGATAAGGTCTGGCCCAATTAAGGGTTCCCAGATATTGCTGGAGTTGAACAAGTGTAGTTTTTTCCGGGAGATGTAATGTAGGGAGAACAGGCGTGGCAGCAGATGCCATGAGCTTATGACCCAAATACTGCATAGGATACTGAGTTTGAATTTTGTCAGGAGCAACATGAAGACCAGATTGAGCCAAAATAGTATACAGAAAAGTAAGAGTTTGAGAAACAGTGCCTTTTGGACCATCTGCTGCAATTAAAATATCATCCATGTAATGATAAACCAAAAAGGTAGGATTTGCATCACGATAAGGCTGTAGGGCCCTATCAACATAATATTGGCACATTGTGGGAGAATTTATCATGCCTTGAGGAAGGGCCTTCCATTGATATCTAGTAATAGGCCTTGAATTGTTAAATTGAGGAATGGTGAATGCAAAAAGAATTCTGTCAGCAGGAGCCAAAGGAATAGAAAAGAAACAATCCTTCAAATCTATTACTACCAAGTCATAATTGTGAGGAATTAAGTTTGGATTTGGAAGGCCACATTGTAGAGGTCCCATGGGCTGAATTATGGCATTAATTTTTCTCAAATCCTGCAGGAGGCGGTATTTCCCATTTTTCTTTTTGATTACAAAGACAGGAGTATTATAAGGGCTAGTTGAAAATTCCAGATGTCCTTCCTGTAGTTGCTGAGCCACTAAGTTCTGCAGGATCATAACCTTTTCCTGTGACATAGGCCATTGATCCACCCACACAGGGATGGAAGATTTCAAAACAGAGATAAAGGAGGAAAAGACATCGTATGAAATTAAGGGATAGTTAGAGTAGCATGAAGTTGAGACAAAAGATCCCGTCCCCACAAATTAGTATGCAAGGGCAGGATAAAAGGTCGAAGGAAAGCAGTAATAGAAGAATGAGGGGTAGATGCAGTCAACCAAGATGTGCTAACCTTAGCAGCCTGAGCACCTCCCACACCTTGAACAGTAGAAGCATCAGAAAGACGCCAGGAAGAGGGCCATTCAGCTGTGCGAATCACTGAAACATCCGCGCCCGTGTCAATAAGACCTGAGAAGGTGCGGCCGTTGAGAAGAATGGAAATTATTGGCTTGGCATTTTGCACAGGCTGTTGGAGAGCAAAGAGAGAAGTATTATCAGGTGGGGGCAAAAAAATAAGAGTAGCAACAACAATTTCCGCCTTCAGAGAAAAGCAGCGATCACCGATCGCAGCCAAAGAGATGTTTTTTAAGGAGTCTGAATTATGCAGAAAAGGTGCAGCTATAACACCTTCAAGGGTAAGAGAGGAGTTAGGAAACAAAAGAACAGGAACATCTGGAGGGAACGGAGCAAGAAGAGAGACTTTTAAAGGCATAGTGAAAACAGAACCAGGGTCATCATAAACGAAGTCTTTAGAAAGACGAACAGGAAAAGCAAGAGATGGGTTAGTGGAGACAGCTTGTAAATCAGCCTTTGAAGTGGGGCTAGCTGAACGCCCCTTAATTAGTTTCCCTGCAGAGTTTGAGAAGGACCCTGAGGGCAGGTACGAGCCCAGTGAAAGCCTTTACGGCAACGCGGGCAAACAGTTTTTGGCTTTGCATTAGTAGGTTGGGGGGGAGGACCTCGAGCGCTCCCGCGCAGAGCTCCTCCACCGCCGGGCAAACGACATTGACTCTTGAAATGACCAGGCTTCCCACAATTAAAACAATTGCCATGCTTGACAACAGGAAAAGCTTGAATATTAGAGGCAGGCATGGAAGAAGTTATAGCGGCTGCAAGAGCAGACATTGTATGAGAAGTGGTTCCCACCACACGGCAAGCCTGCAAAAACTCAGCAAGAGTAACACCTGGTTTTCCAGTCAAGGGCTGAAGTACTTTTTTACAATCTTCATTAGCATTTCCAAAAGCCAATTTGATCAAAAGCTCCTCACGAGCAGCCTGATTTTGAATTTGTCTTTCCAGCGCTGTTTGGAGCCGGTTTATAAAGGTAGCATAAGGCTCAGAAGGTTCTTGAATAACCTTCAAAAATGTTTGAGAGGCATGGCCGTCTGCATCATCCACCTGCTTCAATGCTCCCATGGCACAAAGGCGGATGATGGCAAAAGCACGGCGTGGGCAATTTTGCTGCTGGACCAAGGTTGTGAAATTTCCAGTTCCTTTTATATGATCAGCCAAGACTGCTTGAGGCAAGCCTCGCATGATCTCAGCATCTGCCAATTTATTATATTCAGAAGACCAGATGACAAATTGAGCAGGTGTTAATAACATGGAAAATAAAGACTTCCAATCATACAGTAACATGACAACATTTGCATCTATCAGAGAATCAAGCAATCCCATTACATACGGAGAGTGAATACCATAGGAAGTAACAGCTTCTCTGAGATTCTTAAGCACCCGCATGTTGATGTTCTCATGTTCCGGCCGTCCTCCCCCCGCTGGATTAAGGGTTAGAGGGTAAGCCGATAGCGGGGGTTCAGTTCTTAGAGAAAGAGAGGAAGAAACAACCAAAGCAGAAAAAGTTCCAGCAGTCGTGTCTGTATCCTCCAGCGGGGGGGGGGGAGGAGACGCTGCAGAAGCAGGAAAAGCTGTGTCTGCAGGGGGAGCAGAGGCAGCTTCAGAGACAGTAGAAGACTCATACGAAGGTGGAGAGTCCTTTGGCAGGGATTCCTCCGTAAGAGAAGAGAGTGGAGCAGCCGAGTCAGGAAAAGGAGAGTTAGGATAGAGGATGCAAAGAGCAGCCATAATGGCCCGCCAAGTGACTAGAATTTCAGGCGGAGCTCGAGGGTGTTCATGGAGGAATTTTCCCAAGCGCGTCCAGGTAGCCTTCTTAAGGGTACCTTCCTGCGGGTAGGCAGGACACTTCTCATGAACATAGGACAAAAAAGAGGTAAGAGATTTCTTAGAAAGAGGATAGACAGTGGTGCCATTAACCTTTTGCAAACAATTAGCCTTCTTCACCAGAAAGATGAGCTCATCCCTATGCTTTGATGAGACTCTCGAGTTCGAGGAGCCCATTACTTACGTGTGCACGTGTCGCGTCCAGACGGGTAAGCAATGAGGGTGAAGGTGACGCACCGCTAGACAACGATCGCGCCTCTGGACAACTTCAACAGGATCAGGACGAGCCCCCAGATGTTGCTGCAAGTCTGCAACATGTACTCGTTGTCAGAGGTTCCCTGTTGATGTTGTCCTGGGTTCCCGCAGGAACGAGTCTCAGCCCTCGCTGAGACAATTTAGGGGGTCCTCGCAAGGACGAAAGAAGCCAAATAAAAACAAACACCACACCAGAAGTTTCTCAAGATGAGAGAGCATGAAGTGCCCGGGGTGATGTTATGTCCCCCGAACAGATCGCAACAGTCTCTTTTATTAGGCAGTTTTAAAAGGGAGGGGTCACCACAGCAAAAAGAGATAGCATATAAAAAATTCCAAACAGTGTGAGTCAAAACATACGTGTTAACAAAACACCACCTGATTTACAGGAAATCATACACTTTAGCAGAATAAAAACCTAATGTCAAAGAAAGCAAAACTAAGCAATAAAATGCTAATTGGATACTAAATCATATCTATCCTATCTTAGAAAAAGTGAAACTTAATTTGAAGAGCAATGGAATTTTTGGGTGCTAATTGGATATTGTAAATCATGTCTGTCAGGTACCAGACACCATGCAGCACGGGAAAGGGTCAGGGCAAGGTCTCATGGCTATGAGGCCCAAGGAGAAACCTGAACCAAGGATATATCCATACGTCTGTGCATGCGTAGCCGTTGACAGCTCTCGGCTGTCAAACTCCACCAGGCTACCACGCAGGCGCTAGCACTGACAGCTCCGAGCTGTCAGAATGTGGAAAGCCGATTGGTCCTGCCGCTAGCGGGATTGGCCAGCCGCCGGCCAGCTGAAGTATAAATAGAGGCGCTGTCAAACGTGTTCTTTGCCCGGTTCCCTAATAAAGAATTCTACCGTTGCCAGCTGTCTCGTCTGCTTCTTGAATAGAGCACTGGCGACGAGGATGGGATGCGCTGCTTCGTGCCGCTGAAGTCACTACTAGGGAGAGAAGAGATTTTTTTCCCTAGTCAGAGCGAAGCCACTGCTGAAGTCACTATGTGCCGCTGAAGTCACTACTAGGGAGAGAAGAGATTTTTTTCCCTAGTCAGAGCAAAGTCACTACAGGGAAGCACAGCTTCCCCTCAGGCACGAAGCAGCAACCACAACCGGGACAGCATGGCCAATCTCGCCCACATCCGCGAGTTCAACATTCGCCACCCTGAGTGTTCGGAGTCGCACTGGGGCCAGGTAGAAGGGTTCCTGCTGGTCAACAAAATAACGGATGACAGAGCCAAGGCAGCAGCGCTCCTTTGCCTCAGCGGGCCCACCGTATACGATGTGGCAGTCGGGCTGTTCAGCCCGGAGCCCATCGCCTCTATTCCCTATGCCGAACTCACAGAAGGACTGAGCAAGCACTTCATGCCGACCAAGTCCGAACTATTCTGGCGAGTACACTTCGCCCGACGCCTCCAGATGCCAGAAGAATCAGTCACTGACTTTATAGCACGGGTCAGACACGCCGCCCGCCGATGCTGGTTCCCTGACCTGGAGGACCGGATCCGCGATCAGGTGGTCATCGGCCTGAAGGACGAGCGGCTTCGAAAAAAACTAATCGCCAAGCCGACCCTAACGCTGGCCGAAGTCTCCATGGAAGCTGTGGCTTACGAAGACAGCCACAGTGAGAGCCCAAGGTCGCCTGACAGCGGGCCCTACGGGTCCGTGCATCAGGAAGACAGCTCGTACAACGGGTCTGAGGGAAACGACGTCTCCACAGACATAGACGCCGTCCAGCGCAGGTTCGAGAGAGTCAAGCTGCAACGGGACAACTGAAGACTTCCCCAAAACAACAGGCAGGCCACTCAGCAGGGCATCAGAGCCAAGTGCGCCAGCTGCGGGGGGAGCCACCCGAGGGCGTCGTGCCGTTTCCGTAGTGCCAAGTGCCACGGCTGTGGCAAAACCGGACACCTCAGAGCCGTATGCCGCAGTCAGAGCCGGGAGAACCTACACGAGTTAGAGGTGACATCTGCAGGTATGAGCCCAGCCACGCCCCCAGGGGGGAGGAATTCCCAGCCCTTAGTGCTAACCGTGAGCCAGAGTAAGATGGCAGGGTCTGTCAACCTAGTGCTGAAACCCAGTCAGGATCAGGGTCCTTCTACAGGGAGTTCCTTGTGAGATGGAGGTTGATTCAGGGTCCGCAGTCTCCCTCATCTCTTGGAAAACTTACAAAGAGATTTGCAGCCAAAGCCGCCAGCGACCAACTTTACGGCCCACCAGTCTGCGGTTGGCTGATTTCCAAAAAACCCCATTAAACTCAAGGGGAAAGCCACAATTCTAACAGAATTCAGGAAATTTAAAGGACCCCTCACAGTCGTGGTCACGCAGGAGAACCGCTCCAGCTTATTAGGACTCGACTGGTTCGAGGCATTAGGAATAGCCTTGACAGGTGTCAATGCTATTCACTCTACGAGTTTAGAAGCTGTCTGCAAGCAATTTGCGGACGTCTTCGACGGCTCGTTAGGAAAATATACAGGACCCCCAGTAGAATTAAAATTAAACCCCAACATAATGCCAATAAGAATCAAAGCCAGGAGAGTCCCATTCGCACTTAAGACCAAGATAGAAAACGAGCTGGACCGGCTTGTCAGATTAGGAGTATTAGAACCAGTCGAAGGGGGAGAGTGGGAAACGCCAATTGTGACCCCAATTAAGCCTAATGGCCAAATTAGACTCTGCGCTGATTATAAAGCGACTTTAAATCGCGCATTAAACGCGCACGCTTACCCCGTCCCAGCAGTGAAAGATGTGCTAGCTGCCATTAAGTCTGGCGTCATCTTCGCAAAATTGGACTTAGCTCAGGCATATTTACAATTACCGGTCACCCCTGACACGGCCAGGGCACAGACAATCGTTACACACAAGGGAGCATTTAAAATTAACCGTTTGCAATTCGGCGTCTCTGCAGCCCCAGGGATTTTTCAGGAAATTATGGAAAAAACCCTTAAAGGAATCCCTGGGGTCTGCCCATATTTTGATGACATCCTAATCGCAGGGGAATTGGAGCTAGACCTGGCAAACAAATTGGCAGAAGTCCTCCGCAGGTTCAGAACTGCGGGGCTCAAATTAAAAAGAGATAAATGCTCCATAGGAGTCCCATCTACAGAATTTTTAGGGTATAAGGTTGACGCTGAGGGAATTCACCCCACTGATTCGAAATTAAGCGCCATCAAAACAGCTCCCACCCCCAAGAATAAGCAACAACTCCAGGCCTTCCTGGGGCTGTTAAATTTTTATCACACCTTCCTTCCGCATAAGGCGTCCATAGCGGAGCCCTTACACAGGCTCCTGGACAAAGTAACCCCCTGGTGTTGGTCACCTCAGCACGACACCAGTTTTAAACGTCTAAAAAAATTGCTCACCAGCAATTCCACCGTGACACTATTTAACGATCAATTGCCACTTTGCCTGGCATGTGATGCTTCCCCTTACGGGATCGGGGCTGTCTTAAGCCACCTAACCAGAGATAGGACGCAAATCCCAATCGCGTTCTACTCCAGAACGCTATCCAAACCAGAGCGCAATTACGCACAGATAGATAAGGAGGCTTTAGCCCTAGTGGCAAGTGCCAAAAAATTTCATGATTATCTCTATGGGTGGAAATTTACCATCTTCACAGACCACAAGCCTCTGCTGGGGATTTTTACGTGCGACAAGCAAACACCCCAAATCGTCTCCCCCCGCATACTTAGATGGTCTACCTTTTTATCAGCTTATTCTTTTAAGTTAATACATAAACCAGGGAAGGACATGGGGCACGCGGACGGTTTAAGTAGGCTTCCCCTGCCGGTAGTAGACCCCGACCCCGCCCCAGCTGGGAATATCCTGGCCATTTCCGAATTGCCAGAATGCCCTTTGTCAGTTAAAGACATTGCCGCTGCAACCTCTACCGATAAAATTCTAGGACGGGTGCTCGCCTGCATAACGTCAGGATGGCAATCTAAGGCACCAGGACCCGAGTTCCAGCCATTTTTCTCAAGGAAAATGGAATTATCGGCCCACAAGGGATGTATCCTATGGGGTACCAGAGTAGTAATCCCTGACAGGCATAGGACAAGGGTGCTAGAAACTTTACATGAGGGTCACCCAGGGACCGTCAAAATGAAGGCGTTAGCCAGGAGCTACGTCTGGTGGCCAGGCATTGATAAGCACATAGAGGCTTATGTGGCCGGCTGTTACCCCTGCCAGGTAGTCAGAGCAGCTCACCCTCAGGCTCCCGTCCATAGATGGGAGACGACAAAAAACCCCTGGTCCCGCATACACGGGGACTTCGCAGGACCCTTCCAGAGGCAAGTATTTTTGATAGTAGTGGATAGTTATTCCAAATGGTTAGAGGTGGTACCGGTCAGCAGTACAACCAAGGCAGCCACGGTACAAGTATTAAGGGGGCTCTTTGCCACACATGGGTTGCCAGATGTCATAGTCTCAGATAACGGGCCGCAATTTACTTCCCACGAATTCCAGACTTTCACAACGAGGAACTCTATTAGGCACACTACTTCAGCTCCGTTTCACCCCTCGTCGAATGGCTTGGCCGAGGTTATGGTTAAATCCACTAAAGAGGCACTACGGAAGATCGTCACCGGGAATTGGCACCACAGGCTGGCTCAATTTCTGTTATCCCAACATACTACCCCTTCCACGCCTACTGGACTGTCGCCTGCCAAGCTCCGTTGGGGGAGACGACTAACAACCAGGCTAGACCGTTTGCACCCCGACAGGGCCACAGAAGAACCTAGCCTGCCCAGGCAACTCAGAACTCTCTCTGTCGGCCAAGCCGTCTGGGCCAGGAACTATGGAGAGGGGGACAAATGGCTCCAGGGGGTCGTCCTTCAACAGACGGGGCCCTTATCGTATGTCATCGACGCCGGCACAGACAGACTCCTTCGGCGACACATCAATCAATTAAGACAACGAAGCCCGCCGAACACAGGAGGAAGGGAGGACTGTGCAACACCAGCGCAAGACACACCCCAAGTTCCAGACACACACACCCCAACGCAGCCAGCCACCACTAAGGACTCAGAACCCATCAATAATCCGGCCACGACACTTCCCAAAGATGGAGGCCAGGAACACATTCCTCTCCGCTGCTCACAAAGAGAAAAAAGACCCCCTGCGTACTTACAAGACTTCGAGTGGGGACCAACACGGAAGAACGCACGAGAGGACATCCATACCAAACCGGGGGAGGGATAAGGGGTGTTGTGTATTCACGTTAAGTTATTAACAAGTTATAAGTTCTGAGGTAAACGCCGCGGCAGCTTTTGACAGCTGTCAAAAGCTGCCGGGAAGCGTCTGCGCATGCGTAGCTGTTGACAGCTCTCGGCTGTCAAACTCCACCAGGCTACCACGCAGGCACTAGCACTGACAGCTCCGAGCTGTCAGAATGTGGAGAGCCGATTGGTCCTGCCGCTAGCGGGAAACCGGCTTTACGCTGATTGGCCAGCCGCCGGCCAGCTGAAGTATAAATAGAGGCGCTGTCAAATGTGTTCTTTGCCCGGTTCCCTAATAAAGAATTCTACCGTTGCCAGCTGTCTCATCTGCTTCTTGAACAGAGCAATATCTATACCAGACCATGCTTTTGGTCAGTTCGTTTGGAGTGTGGGAAAGATATCTTTGGACTATTTCTTTGCTATAAGCACAAGTGTAGAGCATCCAATACTTTCATAAAACAGAGAACTGATCAGGAATAATCTCAAGCTATTGTCTTCGGAAAGCTTCTCCATTGTTCTCAATAAGGGATCTCTGTATATTTATGAATACAGTAGTTTGGTTGTTGTTGTTTGTTGTTGTTGTTGTTGCTGCTGTTATGTTTGTCATACCCACACTTATAAAATAACGGGCAATTTTTCTTGTGTTTCCAGAGGAAGTGAGAAGTCATAAGCATCAGACTGAGGACTACAGCAGAAATTGGTTTCAAACCAAAGGCAAGAATATACTGTAAGTGTAAGTATCCATATGCAAATTCTCAAAATGCCCCAAATATTCTAATGAAGGAATGTTATCTTTTTTTTCAGGCTAAGGACTCAGCATGTATGATACCTGAATGATATGTTGTGGAGGTGGGGTGCACTCGAAAATATTGGATGGAGCTAGGACCAAGAAAGTAGCAGGTCAGAACTAAAGAAAATTAAATTAAATTGATATATTCATTTTAATTAATTGATTCATTACTGTTAACATTACTCTGTATGCAGTTACTGGTTTCCATAATCTGATGTATTAAAATTTCATTTTCAGCTGCAACTTTTGGGTGGCTGTTCAGACTGCACCCAAAGTTCTGAGCAGCAGAATGCAACCCTGAAAATGGAGGTTGGGCACCTCATTCATAATTAAAAATTAAAGTCAGATGTTGAAGTGCTGGGATATGTTATTTTTTCCCCAATCCAATGGCTTTTTGTACCAATAAACATGATTAATTCATGGTGTCCTAAACTGGGAAGCTTCATTCATTATTGCCAAATAAATCAAGATTATTCCAAAAGATTTCTGAGCTTTATAAATAAATAAATTATAAATAAAAAAAATATTGAAACTTACTTACTAGGAGGGAAAAAAGGGAATCCAGATGCCTGATCAATGCATCCAACATCATGGTCTGATCATTGGCAATTTTAAAACATGCCACAAAGTGATATGCCCTTATCACTTCCATTCACCTATTTTATTAGAAGATGACTTTATCCTGATTGGTATATTTATCTAAAATGACATTTCTGCTTTTCCTTTGCAATGTAAATCATCCTGACTGACTCATACTTTGTCACCCTGTGAAGTCTAAGTCTGATTTTATTAATTTGCTGGTGAAAATGTTTCAGGTGAGCAGTAGATAAAAGGGAATAATAAATTAACAAATGATTTTTAATAGGCACTATGATCTCCAGAAAAAGGGGGGCTAAAACATTGAAATTTTAACATTCTAATCTAGAGAGCGAAATACAGTAATTACTTTTAAAAAGCCCAGTCTAAAGATAGATCACTGAATTGTCTAAATCATATAAAAACAACCATTTTTGTCTTTAGGCATTGAGTCTACAGTTATATACTGTCAATGACCAATGATTTCAGGGGTCTTAACTATGTTTAGAGAATCACTTAAGTACAGATTAGAAACTGGGAGACTAGTGACTTCCAGTTCAGTTTTAGGCATAAAGCCAGCTGAATGACCTTGGGTTTCTCTCAGCACTAGTAAAGAGAAAATGTCAAAAATCTGAAATATCTTGCCAGCTGCAGAGACTTGTCCAGGTAGTCTTGAGAATCAGACACAACTGGATGGAAAAGGGAAAAAAAATATTTTACTTTGAACTGGATCATGACTAGTGGATTTATAAGAAGCTCAATATACTGTAGGTATAGCAGTTCAATGATAAAATGCATATTTTAGATGTCAGAGGTTTCAAGATTAATTCTTGGCATCTCAAAGCAGGAAAGGCTTATTTCTGAAAAAGTACTGTACTGCAGACAAATAAGTTAAAATATAATTAATACAAATGACTGTGGGTCAAAGTCAATGTAAGGAAGCATCTTATGAATTAAATGTTTCATTTTTCAGTGTAATCAGGAACCTCAGTGTGGTAAACATGCAATTTTTGCTTTCTTCTAATTTTTTTCATAAAATGAGGGCCTCAGACTCTTGAAATTACTTTTCCATGTAAGCGATGCCATGGCAGCAGAGCTCTAGGATGTAAGCTCCTTCAAACAGGTTCATGTTGAAAAAAACCAACCTCATGAATTTCTATGCAGATACATACTTCTGCCATTTTGGGATATACTACAGTTTCCTTGAGGGGGCATTATTGCTTAGTGGTTAAAAATGCTGAGATTGTTAGGTGGAAAGCTGACAGCCCTGGTTCAAGACCCAAGCACTATGCAACAGGGTGAGCTTCCATTCCTGCATCAGTTCCTATCCACCTAGCAGTTTGATAATATTCAAATGCGAGTAGATTAATAGGTACCACTTTGGTGGGAAGTATTCCATGCACTTTTGGCATATAGTCATATTGGCCACATGACCACAGAAAATGTCTTTGGACAACACTAGGTCCCTTGGGCAAGAAATGGCATTGGACACAACTGGAAAAGAAAACCTTAACTTTACAGTTTCCTTGACATACATTTAACTTCAGCAAGATACAAAAAGCAAATCTTTCAAGCCCCCTTTGGAATACTCCAAGGTATAAGATTTTCAGGTAGCTTCTAGGTATGGAGCATGATCTTCAGGCTAGCTCCCAAACCCCCCAATAAGGGTTCTTATATTCCGTGATCAAATGGACAGTTCTTATGATGGAATGAAGACAGCAAGGGTAGGTAAGAGAACAGGTGTGGATTTTTTTTTATTCCACATCTGCCTGTATTTCTGACATTTTGATTGGGACTTATAGGAGCTACATTTAAAAAAAAAACTTGGAACTTTCCATACAGCCTGTTCATGGAATAGAATGCTAGTTTTTAAGGAGAGAACCTTTGATTAACATCTCTATGTGTGCTCCCATTACAGACCTAATTTAAACAATATTTTGACGATGTGAACAAATGGGAAAATGCAGTTTAGTTCATGTACATAGTGTGGCTTGGAAGTTCAGCCTAACTGTTCTGACTAGGTACTAGTGTGACTGAACTGAAACCTAAACACTTAGTTGTCCTGGAATTCATCTGAGGTGAATTTTGTTGTGGGTTTTTTTTTTTTATAAATAGTGCTAGGCTAGTTGCTTTGCTCCTCTCTCCATTGTCCTCTGCATGACCTAAGCCCCAACATTTCTGCTAATCTGTTCAGCATCTTTTCTTGCTACTGCCTTGAATCAAACATGATCTGTTCTGTGCTTTATCTGTCCCTCTCCTTTGTCTTTTGAATATTTTCTTTCCCATAGTCATTGCTGTCCATAGCACTAAACTTCACAGCATGTAATTCCCTGTACAGACTACTGCCAGGTTTGTATAGAAGAAAGAACACCTTAGTACATCCCTCTCTCACCCCTAGTATGTGCCCAGTTAAATGTAAGAGTTTGTGCATGGAATGATTTGCACAATATTTCTGTACTTTTTCCACCTTGCATTCTGTCACACCTTTGATTCCTGAAGACAGTTCTATGTCTCATCATGCTAGGTATCTGAATAGATTAGTAATTACTTAAATTTGCATTATTAATTTAAGTCTCAAATTATTTGACTCATGCTTCTGTTATATATTTAGATTCATTTCTAGCCTGCAATAGATAAGGTGACTTCATATATATATTCTAATTCTATAAAGAAATGACTGCTGAGGAATAGAAGCCAACAGAAACTCCCTGGAAACCTGGGGGGCACTGCATCTCTTCTAGTAAATAACCTTCAACATGTCAGGAAGTTTTTTTTGTGGATACTATCCACAGATAAATATGTAAACTTCTGGACAATCAATCAACTTTAAAAAAAAATTAGCCAAGTCAATTGCTATTAAATATTGTATCAGACTGATTTCCTGTAATTTCCATATGTTGAAAATATAATCAGAGGAAGACAAAATGGGGGAGTGACATGTCAATAATCTTTAATTTTTTGAAACGTTGTCATGTAGAAAATGAAGCAAAATTATCTTTTGTTGTTCTTGAGATTTGAGGTGGGGACATAAGAAAAAAATAGACAATATGTCTTAATTCAACACAGTTTATCAAATTTAATGTTGTAAATTTGGTCCAGTGCTTTAGATTATCAAGATTATTGAATGTTGAAATAGTTAAGGCCAATTCTCCCAGCAATCTATAACCTGCAATTTGAAAGGCAATCTCTCTGTTTTCATTATTTATTAAATGGATGTAGCCACTCATCTCATTACGTTCCTCTAGGAGACTTGCAAAATTAAAAACCATAACATAAAAACAATATAATCAGTTTAAAAATAATAAAAACATAACCAATGGCACATGAGCAGTATCTCTAGCAGCCTCCAAACAATGTTCAAACCCTCAGGCATAATGGTAGAGCCATGTTTCCAAAACTTTCTGGAAGGCAAATAGGGCTGGGCCAATCTAATCTCTGAGAGGGGCAGGTTTGAGATTCCAAAATGAGGACTTCATGGCTCTTTAAATGGTGACACCCATAACATGCCTCTCCTGTCAAATATGACGGGTGAGTGGATGTAACCAAGGAGAGACACTCCCTCAAATTATGCAACCCAATGTCATCTAGTGTTTTATAGGTTTATATGATATTGAACAACAGATAGCTTGGAAAACAGTCTAGTGACAGCAAATAAGAAATGTGCCTCTTTTCATGTTGACCCAGGGAAATTAATTGCTTATTGGCCATTCATTTTTATCATTGTATAACTATTTTCTAATCTACCCAAGAATAATATGGTTTGATCCATATTTTACCATCTTGTTAAGAAAGCTATTATAGGAACCAATGTAGTTATTGATAATAACATACAAAATTGTTAAATGTATTACTGGAGTCCAGAATAATTTCACAATAAATACTCTGGATATTGACTACCCTCAAATTATCTCCTTGGTTCTATTCAATCTTCTTGCATGTGTTTATCACATTTAATTCTTCTTGTGTTCCAAATTGTATTCTATAATGCCTCTCTACATCCTTTTTACATGAGAACTGCCTGAATCTGGCTTCTGCAAAAACTTTATTATTGTAGTATTGAGATGCTGTTTTTCATTAAACTAATGGCTATATTGCCAAATAGATCACTATAATACGAAAAATGAGGGGGGATGTGACAATGTATCATCCTTTACAGCAGTGAAATGTCATAAAAGAAGCTGCAGAAATTTTTCTGTTCCCAAATGAAATGACCCAAAATGTCTTTGAAAATGATAACTCTAAGCATAGTTCTAAAATGGGGAGATAAGTCATTTCAGGTTAAATATTTAATGTATCAATTGCTGGAAGGAATGTTTTGTAGTTAGAGATGTGAGACTTCCTACATGTTCATGACATGTGTATTTCTTTTTTATTCTTGTTTGAAAAGAAATAAACACAACATAAGCCATTTGGTGGGGGGGACGACAAGTAAAATATATCAGCAAGCTAAACTGAAAAAAACAAATACTTTATAAAAAATTCAGCATTTCTAAAGCACAACTATTAACTCGAATAATTGTCAAAAGCTCTCTGTGTGGGTATTCCTTAACTGAATACTGAGCATGTGTTTGAGTTCATTTTTATGACTTAAATCTACATACAATTACCCATGAAACTCAAATACTTTGGCCACCTAATGAGAAGGAAGGAATCACTGGAGAAGAGCCTAATGCTGGGAAAGGTTGAGGGCAAGAAAAGAAGAGGACGACAGAAAATGAGGTGGCTGGATGGAGTCACTGAAGCAGTAGGTGTGAGGCTAAATGGACTCCAGAAGATGGTAGAGGACAGGAAGGCTTGGTGGAACGTTGTCCATGGGGTTGCGATGGGTTGGACATGACTTCGCAACTAACAACAACAACAATTACCCATCGGGTGAAACCCAGATGTTGTGATATTTACTTCATTTTATAATTCATTTAGTTATTAGTTTTAATAGTCCCATGCACAATCACTCTAGAAATTGAATAGATTAAATACAATATTCAGAAATTTACATTTCAAAAATTCCAATAGACATAAAAGCATGTGTCCACATACATTACAACATTTAAAACTCTAAAGAAGATTGAATCTAATCCATTCCTGACTATGTAGAGTTACTGCTCTACATAATACAATACACAATATTGCAAGGTGGTTGTGGATTCACCCATTGATCTCTCTGGCATTAGAGATGGCTCTGAGTTTATGGCTACCATATAAACTATGGACTTGCACTTAATCTGGCCTATATTAAAGATGTAATGATATGGTATGGCTAAATTTACTATTTACCATGGCAATTTACAATTTAACACGGTAAATTTAGCATTTACCATGGCACTTTTACCATGGCATTTACTAAATATGCCTCTGATACCACCATTGTAAGAAATAGACAAAATATTCCCAGTTTCTGTTTAATATGTTCAGTTTTCCATTGAAGAAGGATTTTTACATATAATTTATATCCTATGCCTTTAGCATATCTCAAAAGGGTGATTTTTACAAACGTGTTGAAACAGTGTCCTTATTCTTTTGGCTATAGCCAAATGGAGGGCAACATTCAATGATTAGTTCAGGACAGTAATCCAAGCAATCAAGTGGCACACTGCAGGCCCTGTCCTTTCTTTAATTCTGTTTAACATTTACATAAGTCTGCTGGGAGAGGTCAGTTCCCATTTTGGAGTTAAATATCATTAATATTCAAATCATACATTCTGGTGCCTGAAAGCTGGATGGAGAAAAGACAGACACCATTCAAACAAGACAAAATGGATATCACTTTAAAGGCTACTGATTTATTTTGATAATGCCATTTTTGACATCAGATGTGTGCCTCTGAAGAGAGCAGACATGCAATCTGGAAGTCATTTTAGACCAGGGGTCTTCAAACTTGTCCCTTTTATGACTTGTGGACCTCAACTCCCAGAATTCCTCAGCCAGTGTGGAACAATTCTGGGAGTTGAAGTCCACAAGTCATAAAAGGGACAAGTTTGAAGACTCCTGTTTTAGACTCATGACTCCTATTAGAAAAGCAGATAGAAGGGGTCACCAGGAAAGCTTTCCCCAGCTTTGACCCGTATGCAAGATGTAACTCTAACCAAAATAGGATGCATTGCATACAATCACTCCTGCTCTGGTCATCTTAAAATCAGATTTCTGTAATTACATATGGCTTCTATTGAAAGATTGGAAATATAGGTGATCCAAAAAGCAGCAATGTTTATTGGATAGGATTAGTATTGCTATTCAATAACACAACAGCTAGAACAAAACTGATTATCAAGTGTAGTTCAAAATATTCATTAACACTTATGAAGCTTCTTATGGTCCCAATTCTGGGTATTTTAGAAGCCACTTTTCCTGGTTATATTCTGCCAGCTAAATCCAGATGACCAGAAGCATCTGTTAAAAGTTCTCTCTTATTGCATGGCATGATAGGGGGATTTTTTTTTTCCTTTGGAGGAGGAGGATAGACTGACTAGTAATAACTTAGCTTTTGGGGGAGGTCTTTTGAGTGGACCTAAAACCACCAGAATAGTTACTTTTGTTCTGTATTTTTAATTATATTTTAGACTTGTATACTGCCCAAAATCCCTTGGGATTGGGGCAGTCAATAAATTTTATGAAAATAAATAAATGAACATTTGATAGCTTTCTCTGCTTCCAGTATTTCATTTCTGTTCCAAAATTTATTGTGACATGGAAAAAACTCATCTCTAGGTATTATAAAAAAGAACTATACTACTTGGTGTAGCCCTTAAAGCACTAAGAGAGAAAGTGGGAGTGGGAGTCTTAAACACAAGGTCAGCTCAGTGTCTTCGGGACAATCCCTCTTTCTTAACCACAGGTCAAAGGCAAGCATAAATCACTTCTGAAAATTTTGCCAAGAAAAATGCATACAAAACTGTAAGAAGGTATATATACATACAAAAAAAACAAAAAACAAACAAACTCCTACTCTAGATTCCCAGCAGCACATCTCATTCATATATCGTTGCATATTCTACAAATACTTTTTGTTACAAATTGAATAAAGTTTGATGTGCACACATACAAACACATGTTTTTCTTAATGCAGTTTTTATTCTTTAAGAAATAAAGAATATTTTTCAGTTATTATTTTGCAAATTAGCTGTGTATGCTTTCCCAAAGACAACAAGTCAATCAAATTCAGTAGACAGTGTCAACCTTGGCTGTGGTGATACAGTACATTGATAGAGGAGATGTATGAAAATGGCAGGGTCATGCTCTTGCCAACTATCTGTTGCCAACATGATGGCATTCTGGGAAAGCATCTTTGTTATGATGGATGGAAACAAGCTTTCTTTCTCCATAATGATGAAAAGCTTCACAGTGTGACAGCTGTGTACCAAAGATTCAGACTTGTACTGCAGTCTGTTTTTATACACAGAGAGAAATGTCCAGCTTAAATCAGAGGATAGAGTTGTCTGGGGAAAAAATACTCAATATAGGACATATCTTCTATATGATGTCTGAGTTATTTAAAACTTACTGTGTCTCTTATCTCCTGTCATGACCCAGGCTCATTACAATGCTTTGGTAAGGCCACATCTGGAATACTGCATCCAGTTTTGGTCACCACGATGTAAAAAAGATGTTGAGACTCTAGAAAGGGTACAGAGAAGAGCAACAAAGATGATTAGGGGGCTGGAGGCCAAAACATATAGGGAACGGTTGCTGGAATTGGGTATGTGTAGTTTAACGAAGAGAAGAGTGAGGGGTGACATGATAGCAGTGTTCCAATATCTCAGGGGCTGCCACAAAGAAGAGGGAGTCAAGCTATTCTCCAAAGCACCTGAAAGCAGGACAAGAAGCAACGGATGGAAACTAGTCAAGGAGAGAAGCAACCTAGAACTAAGGAGAAACTTCCTGACAGTTAGAACAATTAACCAGTGGAACAACCTGCCTCCAGAGGTGGTGAATGCTCCAACACTGGAAGCTTTTAAGAAGAGACTGGACAGCCATTTGTCTGAAATGGTATAAGGTTTCCTGCCTGAGCAGGGGGTTGGACTAGATGACCTCCAAGGTCCCTTCCAACTTTATTATTATTATTATTATTATTATTATTATTATTATTATTATTATT
>JAKJMR010000227.1:249213-293064 GCA_024449315.1 Daboia siamensis
AGACTAGACTAGACTAGACTAGACTAGACTAGACTAGACTAGACTAGACTAGACTAGAATAGAATAGAATAGAATAGAATAGAATAGAATAGAAGTTTATTGTCCAATCTCTTCTTAAAACTTCCAGTGTTGGAGCATTCACAACTTCTGGAGGCAAGTTGTTCCACTAATTAATTGTTTTAACTGTCATAAAATTTCTTCTTAGTTCTAGGTTGCTTCTCTCCTTGATTAGTTTCCATCCATTGCTTCTTGTCCTGCTTTCAGGTGCTTTGAAGAATAGCTTGACTCCCTCTTCTTTGTGCAACTCTTGAGATATTTGAACACTGCTATCATATCACTCCTAGTCCGTCTTTTCATTAAACTAAACATACTCAAATTCCAGCAACCATTCTTTATATGTTTTAGCCTCCAGTCTCTGATCCTCTTTGTTGCTCTTCTCTGCACTCTTTCTAGAGTCTCAACATCGTTTTTACATTGTGATGACCAAAACTGGATGTAATATTCCAAGTGTGACCTTACCAAGCCATTATAATATGCTATTAACACTGCATATGATCATGATTTTATTCCTCTGCAGCCTAGAACTGCAGCATACTGCTGGTTCATATTTAAGTGATTGTCCACTAGGACTCCAAGATCCCTCTCACAGTTATTACTACTAGAGAGGTATCACCTATGCTATTGTACCTGTGCATTTGGTTTTTATTGCCTAAATGTACAACCTTACTTTTTTCACTATTGAATTTCATTTTGTTAGATAGTGCCCAATGTTCAAGTCTGTCAAGATCCTTCTGTATCTTAAGCCTATCTTCTGAAATGTTGGCTCTTCCTGGCAGCTTGGTGTTATCTGCAAATTTGATGAGTTCCCCATCTATTCCCCTCATCCAAATCATTGATGAATATGTTGAAGAGTACTGGGCCTAAACAGAGCTTTGGGGTATCCACTGCATACTTCCTTCCATGTAGATGCAGTTCCATTGAGGACTACACACTGAGTGAGGTTAGTCAGCCAGTTATAAATCCATCTGTTGGATGAGATCTCAGAACCATGGAACTATTATCTTTCAAAGATCCTGGAGCACGTTGTCTAACCCACATTTTTCTATCTTATCTAGTAGGTTGTGGTCTACTTTATCAAATGCCTTACTGAAATCCAAGTAAATTATATCTACAGCATTCTTCTGGCCCACTAATTTTGTACCTTGTCAAAGAATGCAATAATGTTTGTCTGCTATGATCTGTTTTTGACAAACCCATGTTAGCTTTTGGTTATGACTTTGTTTGCCTCTAGGTGTTCACTGATTCGTTGCTTGATTATCTTTTCCAGAATCTTCCCAGGTACTGAGGTCAGGCTGATAGGTCTGTAGTTTCCTGGATCTATTTTTTTTTCTCCATTTTTGAAGATGGGAACTACATCAGTTCATTTCCAGTTCTCTGGTAGTTCCCCAGTCCTCCAGGATCTTTGAAAATTAATAGTTCAGTGGTTCTGCGATCACATCTACCAGTTCCTTCAGAACTTTGGGTGTAATCTGAAGAAGACAGAGGGATTTTTTTTTCCTGGTGCAAATTGATATAATTTTTGGTACAGATAAGACAATATAAACCATTCAATGTCTAGTTATAACAGTGCCAATAATTATGCCATAGTGGAGATAATTAAGAAAATCTAGGTACTGTGATACTATATTGGTCAAAAAATGCAAATGTACTGAGATTCTTTGCATTTTCTGATTAAACTTCTACATGACAACAGCCTTCATTTTTTTTTATTAAACTGTTATTTAAGAGGCTTTATTTTTTGTTTTGCTCTGCTCTGCTGGGGACCCTAAAAAGAGCCTAAAGTCACCCCAGAGAGGCAATGAAAAAAGGGGACCCTTGTCGATCACACAGGGGTGGAAGCCCTTCCTTTTGATCCAAGGAAGCCTTTCAAACCAACAGAATAAAGACTGGCCACATTTATGTGGCCAGCCAGAAGCCATCGACAACCCAAGATAAGCACTAACTAGCAACCTCTGAACAACATGGATGGAACTGGGTGACAACAATCCTCTCTTTATAATTTTAAAATCACTTCCTGGAAAAAAGAAATCCCAAAGCAAAGAATCCCCCAGATGATAGAGAGAAGGGGAATCCACCCCCACCTCCATTCTCTCAGGAAAATAGAAGCTGCTAATGACTTTCTTTGGGGGAAAATTAGAGAAAACTACAAGATTAATTTGGATTTAATATAGAGACATAGCTTTGACGAATTTGGGGACTAAAAGTATTTTTAAGATTTTCTTTTTGAAAAGATATTTGGAAAGTTGATGAAATAGGTTTGAACTTGAAAGCTAGAAGATGGATGTTAATGACATCTAGTGTTGAACCTTGACATTACAATTTATTATGCTTAAAGAAAATTTGGCACAAAGTCTGGCCATAGATAAGACTTTTTGTTGTTCCTGGAAACTTTCACTTTTGCAGACTGCAACTGGAAAAAGGGGGGATCCTTGGGCTGTTTTATCTGTATGAAGGAGACAATAAACCATGCTAAATTGGCTGGCTTGGATTACAAATCTTGACTGACTTTTAGTTTCAAGAATTATCAAGAAATATAAAGAAACAGTGGGAAAATTGCTTCTGGACTATTTCTCTTTGAAAGAAACATAGATAATCAACAAGAAAATGTAAATGGGCTTCAGAAAGAAATTCTTTCCATGTTGAAATCAATTCAAGGACAATTGTTTTAAATTATGAGGAGACTGAAAATAATTTAAATAACATAAATGAGCAGCTTTTCAACTTAAACTTGCAAGCAAAAAACATTCAGAAAATGACCATAAAGAATGAACTACTGTAGCAACTCAGAAACCGGAAGAAAAAAATAGAGGAAACTGACATAAATATAGAGGATTCAAAAGAAAAAACCAACAGACAGGAACAGATAAATAAAAATTTGGAAGACCCAGATATAACATCAGAAATGTAAAAGACATTTTACTTTTCAAGACTTCAGATCATATTTGAGGATAAGGAAGAAGAATTGATAAAATGGATGACAGAGTGTTAGGAGAAATGCTGAAAACTGGGGAACAAGAAATTAAAAGTGAAACTGAAGGAGAAAGAAAATGGAGGCTGTTTAATGAATATAAATGGATTAAACATATTTACAAAAACACTTTAATTAAATTGTCTGTTTTATTCCAAATAATATATACAGAAACAAAAGAAGAAATACTTGTTGACCTAAATGCACTGACTTGCAAAGTTCTTTGGCAAAGGAAGTAAGCTAGAGTAAGACTGAAGTAAATAGAGGTCCTGACTAATTAGATGAGGTATTATACTATCTAATGGATGTTTGAATATGATTAAAAAACAGACAATTGTTAGAAATAAAAGGACCATTATAAATTAGAAAGAAGTGATTTGTAATTAGGATAACATAATTTTCTATAAGATGGGAAATATGAAAATACTAAGAGGTCAGTATAAGGGAAGCTTTTAGTTACCCAAATGTAATTAATTATGAGAAAAATTATAATTGATAAAATTATTTTGAATATTGATGGGAAATTAAAATTGAAAAAAAAACAGGATGTGGATTGAATAAGGGAACTCTGATTGCAAATACATTTGGGATATGTTTTGGCTAGAGAAGGTATTATAAACTGATATTATTGACACTATATATAACATTAGAAACATGTGATGGATATGTTTATATTTAATTGTATAGGTATTAATAGCAGTAAAAAATTATATTTGCATAGTGTGGAAAAATGATTATTATTGGAAGAAGAGAGGACTAGGGAAATACTGGTTGGTGTAGTATTGGATATTTTGAGTGAAATCTAATATATACCACTGAATGATAAAGGAACCCAGACACCAGGTTGTTTATTAAATACTTATGATTATAAAACTTGAAATTAATAAAATATTTACAAAAAAACCCCACAGTAATGCCAAAAAAATATCATGCATTTCTACCATTTGGATACTTAATTTTTTTTTTCATCCATATACAACCTTACAGTGGAGCTGGTTTATGAAAATGAACATATTTGTAGCGCTAAAACTGATGATTGGTCAGAAAATGTTCATTCAAATCAAGGTAATATTTCATTAAAATAAAGCAAACTCAATTTTAATATGACAAATAATTACATTTAATAGACAGTTTTCTATTCTCCCATTATATGCGTTAGAAATTTGTTTAATAAGCTCCTCAAGGAATGTTTTAAAAGTTGGCTGTTAGATTTCTTGTGCTGCTGATATAAGAAATTCACAGACTTATGGCTCATATGAACTTAGTCATGTCCAATCAAGGTTCCCTCTGGGTTTCAAGTAATGTTAATATAGGCTTTGGGAAAAGATGGTACGTTAATTAAAAATGTAAATGTGATGATGATTTATACTCAGAACATGGAATTTGATGTTTAATGATGGAAAGAAATCTACCAATATTGAAGAACTGATTCTCTTTTGGGGTTTTTTAAATATGTTTATAATTGAAAAAAATGAGAAGTTGGAGCTCTTTTTGGTCACCTTTTCTTTTGTCTGTTTTTTTAGCTTGTTTTAGTCATTGCAGTATATATTCTTTATTGCCTGCCACTAACACTTTATTTATTTTCTTGTCTGTTAGATAAGCTTCATTAATGCAATATGAACTTTAAAATATACTGTAGGTTTGGGATTTCTAAAACAAAAAGGAGAATTCATGAGTTTATATTAACTCTATTAATTGAAGGATATAGTGAAGTCAGTTGCACAAATTCTTTATCACCAAGTACAGACACATTTATTCTCATTAAGCCGAAGACACCAGCCTGAAGATGACGAGTGGGACCTCGTCAAAACGTAGCCAAGACACCCTCAATCTTACATGGCAAAAGACCCGAATACGTCAAGACCTACATACCTGTACCCGTGAAAATCTATGAAAACACACACACAAATACACACACACACACACACACACACACACACACACATAGAGAGAGAGAAAGAGAAAGAGAAAGAGAAAGAGAAAGAAAAAGAGAAAGAGAAAGAAAAAGAAAAAGAGAGATTGGGAAGAAGAAAAATGGAAAATGCAACATTTTGTCCTCCTGATTATTAGAAGCATTAGAGCAGGGGTCTTCAAACTTGACCCCTTTATGATGTGGACTTCAACTTCCAGAATTCCTCAGCCATGCAGGCTGAGGAATTCTGGGAGTTGAAGTCCACAAGTCATAAAAGGGCCAAGTTTGAAGACCCCTGCATTAGAGGGAAGAGAAAGACATTTCCTATTTGTCCATTTCTTTGTCTTCCCCTGATTCTAAGTACTTTCCTTCCTTAACCTTTTTTTCCATGAGAAAGACAAAAATATTGAGGTTTCTTAGGATTCAGTATTTGCTTTTGAAGGCACTTGAAAGTGTTCTCAAATCCTTCCTCCAACTTAGGTCATTACTTGCACATACTTATTGAGTTGTTGTTGTTAGTTCTGAAGTCGTGTCCGACCCATCGCGACCCTATGGACAATGTTCCTCCAGGCCTTCCTGTCCTCTACCATCTTCTGGAGTCCATTTAAGCTCATGCCTACTGCTTCAATGACTCCATTCAGCCACCTCATTCTCTGTTGTCCCATTCTTCTCTTGCCCTCGACCTTTCCCAGCATTAGGCTCTTCTCCAGTGAGCCCTTCCTTCTCATTAGGTGGCCAAAGTACTTGAGTTTCAACTTCAGGATCTGTCCTTCTAAAGAGCAGTCAGGGTTGATCTCCTCTAGGACTGACCGGTTTGAATGCCTTGCAGTCTAAGGGACTCACAGGAGTCTTCTCCAGCACCATAGTTCAAAAGCCTCAATTCTTTGGCGCTCAGCCTTTCTTATGATCCAACTTTCACAGCCATACATTGCAACTGGGAAGACCATAGCCTTGACTATATGCACTTTTGTTGCCAGGGTGATGTCTCTGCTTTTTAGTGTGCTGTCTAGATTTGCCATGGCTTTCCTCCCCAGGAGCAAGCATCTTTTAATTTCTTGGCTGCAGTCCCCATCTGTGGTGATCTTGCAGCCCAGGAAAATAAAATCTGTCACTACCTCCATTTCTTCCCCATCTATTTGCCAGGAATTGAGAGGGCCGGATGCTATGATCTTGGTTTTCTTATTGTTAAGTTTCAAGCCAATGTTTGCACTCTCCTTCTTCACCTGCAACAAGAGGCTCTTTAGTTCCTCTTCACTTTCTGCCATTAGAGTGGTATCATCTACATATCTTAGGTTGTTGATATTTCTCCCGGCAATCTTAATTCCAACTTTTGATTCATCTAGACCTGCCTTTCTCATGATGTGCTCTGTACATAAGTTAAACAGGCAGGGTGACAGTATACAGCCTTGCCGGACTCCTTTCCCAATTTCGAACCAATCAGTGGTTCCGTGTCCAGTTCTCACTGTTGCTTCTTGACCCACATATAGGTTTCTCAAAAGACAAATAAGTACGTCTGGTACTCCCATCTCTTTAAGAACTTGCCACAATTTGTTGTGATCCACACAATCAAAGGCTTTAGCATAGTCAATGAAGCAGAAGTAGATGTTTTTCTGGAACTCCCTAGCTTTCTCCATGATCCAGCGTGTGTTGCCAATTTGGTCTCTAGTTCCTCTGCTTCTTCAAAATCCTGCCTGTACTTCTTGGTAGTTCTCAATGCACACACTGCTGGAGTCTAGCTTGTAAGATTTTAAGCATAACTTATTAGCATGTGAAATGAGTGCAATGGTGCGATAGTTTGAACATTTTTTTGGCACTGCCTTTCTTTGGAATTGGAATGTAAACTGATCTTTCCCAATCCTGTGGCCACTGTTGAGTTTTCCAAATTTGCTGGCAAATTGAGCGTAGCACTCTTACTACATCGTCTTTTAAGATTTTGAATAGCAAAGCTGGAATACTGTCACCTCCACTAGCTTTGTTGTTGCTCAGTTTTTCTAAGGCCCACCTCACTTCACATTCTAGAATGTCTGGCTCGAGAACAGTGACCACCTCATTGTGGTTATCAGGGACGTTAAGCTCATTCTTTTATAGTTCTTCTGTGTATTTTTTTCCACCTCTTCTTAATCTCTTCTGCTTCTGTTAGGTCCCTGCCATTTTGGTCCTTTATCATACCCATTTTTGCATGAAACGCCTTCATCTCTCCAATTTTCTTGAAGAGATCTCTGGTCCTCCCTATTCTATTTTTTTCTTCTATTTCTTTCCACTGTTCATTTAAGAAAGCATTCTTATCTCTTCTAGCTAATCTCTGAAATTCTGCATTCAATTGGGTGTATCTTTCTTTTTCTCCCTTGATCTTTGCTTCCCTCCTTTCCTCAACTATTTGCAAAGCTTCCTATGACAGCCATTTTGCTTTCTTGCATTTCTTTTTTCTTTGGGATCGTTTTAGTTGCTATCTCTTGTATATTGTTGCGAACCTCAGTCCATAGTTCTTCAGGCACTCTGTCTATCAGATCTAATTCCTTAAAACTATTTGTCACCTCTATTGTATATTTGTCAGGGATATGATTTAGTTCATACCTGAGTGGCCTAGTGCTTTTCCCTACTTTCTTCAGTTTAAGCCTAAATTTTGCAATGAGAAGCTCATGGTCTGAACCACAGTCAGCTCCTGGTCTTATTTTTATTGACTGTATAGAGCTTCTCCATCTTTGGCTGCAGAGCACATAGTCAATCTGATTTCTGTGTTGACCGTCTGGTGATGTCCATTTGTAGAGCCGTCTCTTGGGTTGTTGGAAAAGAGTATTTGCTATGACCATCATATTCTTTTAACAAAATTCTATCAGCCTGTGCCTTACTTCATTTTTATTCCAAGGCCAACCTTGCCTGTTATTCCGGTTATCTTTTGGCTTCCTTCTTTAGCATTCTAATCCCCCATGATGATAAGGACATCATTTTTTGGTGTTAGTTCTATAAGGTGCTGTAGGGCTTCATAGAACCAGTCAATTTCATCCTCTTCAGCACTGGTGGTTGGGGCATAGACTTGGACTACTGTGATATTGAATGGTTTGCCTTGGATTTGCACTGAGATCATTCTGTCATTTTGGGAATTGTATCCCAGTATTGTTTTTCCTACTCTTTTATTGACTATGAAGGTTATTCCATTTCTTCTGAGGGATTCTTGCCCGCAGTAGTATACCTGATGGTCATCTGAATTAAATTCACCCATTCCTGTCCATTTTAGTTTGCTGATTCCTAAGATGTTGATATTCAGTCTTGTCATCTCTTGTTTGACCACGTCCAGCTTGCCTTGATTGATGGATTTTACATTCCAGGTTCCTATGGAGAAAAAATCTTTACAGCATCGGACTTTCCTTTCCCCACCAGACATATCCACAGCTGAACATCCTTTTGGCTTTGGCCCAATTGCTTCATTCTTTCTGGCGCTACTTGTACTGGCCCTCTGCTCTTCCCCAGTAGCATATTGGATACCTTCTGACCTGAGGGGCTCATCTTCCAGCGTCATATCTTTTTGTCTTTTGGTACTGTCCATGGGGTTTTCGTGGCAAAGATACTGGAGTGGGTTGCCATTTCCTTCTCCAGTAGATCACATTTTGTCAGAACTCTCTGCTACGATCTTTCCATCTTGGGTGGCCCTGCATGGCATAGCTCATAACTTCATTGAATTATGCAAGCCCGTTCACCACAACAAGGCAGTAATCCATGAAGGGGACTTATTGAGTAGTGGTACATTAACTGATTATTCATTCTATTTTTTTGTCTTTTTTCTTAGCTATCATACATGAAAAATTTTATTAGGGCAATGTGTGATCAAGTTAAAAAAAGTCCTACTTGGCAAAATAATGGCCAAAGCTGCCTGAACTGCACTTCTGGGATGTCACAGGAAACCGATTGTGAGATATTTCTAGAGGCATCTGGCATGCCTTCCAACACTCTTAGCACTATTCCTGATAGTTATATTGTCTGTTCTCCCTAAAGCTATTAATGCTACTAGACCCCTGGGATCAAGATATATGGACTGAGCTGTCAAGGTAGCTCATCTTCAGTCTATTTCTGTTATATAGTAAGCCTAAGGCAGTGGTGGGATTCAAATATGTGAACAACCAGTTCTCTGTGTGGATGCCTCTTCCAGAAGTCTGTTCTGGGTCTGGGCAACAAAAAATTAGCTACAGTTCTGCCAAACTAGTGCAAACTGGCTGAATCCCACCACTCGCCTATTTATGACTATTCTTTGAAACTGCTCATCATTCCAGAATCAGAACAAAAAAACCTAGGCTGTCTCACCCTGAACTGTTGGGCCCTGAGAGAATACAATTAAAAAATGCTTCCTTTACCTACAGGGGTAAAAGTCAACTGATTATTAATCATTGTAGTTAAATAGGGTTAAATGACATGGATAGCTATTGGTATTCCTAGGAAGTTTCTCTATGCATCACAGAGAAACATTAATTAACTTGTAGGATACGACCAAGGTTTTAAATTCACAAAACAGAAGTAGTTCTTTATTTGAAAACCTTCAAAGAAAATTGTAATGGAAGTATAAAACAAATTGCTTCGACAATCACCACTGTCTGTGATTCTGATAGACCAAAGGAAATGTTGTATATCACATATTAGAGCATGATATAAAATAATACTAAGAATAAAATATTGGAAAGTTTGCAGCAAAACCCAGCTCAATGGCTGGGTTAAATGTGAAAGCACTAATGCACCAAAGGCTGAAAAATTCATCCTACTGAAATGTTCATCACACATCAGACCTCTTTCTGCTAAACATGTTTTTTGGTGTTTGATTTCATATATTAATAGGTTATACAAGTGTGTGATATAATTTTATATTTCATACCTTTAGAAAAGTATTCAGCATTTTTTTCCAGCTTAAGGGCTCTTTCTATTCTCTAAGGAAAAAAAGGAGAGAAGGAGGGAGGGAGGGGGAAGGAAGGAAGGAAACAAGGAAAGAAGGAAGGAAGATTTCCAATGCTTATTGCTAGCTTGGCACAAGGAAAATCAGTGGTGAAGCTGACAGGAAGTTGGAAGTTGTTCTCACTCCCACTGATTTGGGAGTCATTCTATTTCTCTGATTAGGTAAGGAAATATCTCTCAAACAATGATCTAGTGTGCCCAACATGGTCTACTACTAACAAATTGGAATAGAGATAGCCTAGGCTTACTATACACACTTAGTAGTTTTTCTGGGTATTGGCAGTACTTTAGCATTTAGCACTGAAATACATTTGTATATTTATAATTATTTGATTATACAGTGGCTGTTGCTCCCAAAGGATGCAGGCTGCTATTCTGAGCTCCTATGCCCTCACTCTCTCTAATAAGAAAGGAGGTCTAATTTATCTTTTGTAATTATTTGAGCAGGAGTTATTGTTATGCTGCATTTTAATTTACCCAATAACTGGAGTTCTCTGAGGAAATTACAAATCTATTTGAAACTTGGAAAGCCATTTAGCCCTAGGTGGCATGTGTATTGTCAATGGGGAAGTCTCCCCTCCCCCTTTGTACATTCTGCTCCCTGTAAGAGTTTGAAAATGACCCACCTCATTTTTACTGATTTGAAAACACTGGAAAAAAGGAATAAAAATCACTGCCCAAGTTCAATTTGTAACAGGTTCTACAGCCACAAAACTCCTTCAACTTACACCTTATGAAAATAGAAAAGAAACACTCCCTGTTTTTCATGATCCATCTCTTTCTCTCACCCTGCACATGTAACTCAATCTTTCCTGAAGCATAGGGAGAAACTGATAAGAGTCTTGTTCATTTACCCCTCCTTACTTCTTCTGGTCTACTAAAGAGGAGCTATGAGACCAAACAAGAGGTTGACCTAATAGGCAGCTGAAGCCCAGGAACCAGAGGAAGAAATGAGTTTCTGATCTCAGCTTAGCTCAGAAAGAGAGACAAAAGTATGCAATCACATAGAATAGCATAAATTTGTGGGGTCTATCATGGTACATGATAGGTCATCTCTTACATACAGGAGAAAGGAACAATACATACTACATACTACAGCTTGGAAAATCTCTTTAAAAAGCAGAAATTATATTTAAAAATAAAAGTTAGATGAATGCATTAAAAAATCACATGATTATCTGTTCAGACATGCTGGCTAGACTCACCTGTTAGTCCTTTGATGTAGTCCAGACAAGATTCACAACTAGCTCTGCCTTTATTGAAAGGTAGCATTAACAGAATCTTGCAAATCTGAAAGTACTCCTCCCTTTCTTCACTTTTAGTCTCCAAAAAACTAGGTAGGGTGCCTTATTGTCACCCCCTGCTACTTGAAACTGAAATATCACAGCCAGCAGTGTGCTATAGCTGCCAAAAAAGTCAACACAGTGCTAGGCTGCATTAATAGGGGGATAGAATCAAGATCATGTGAAGTGTTAATACCACTTTATAATGCCTTCATAAGGCCACACTTGGAATACTGCGTCCAGTTTTGGTCACCATGATGTAAAAAAAATGTTGAGACTCTAGAAAGAGTTGAGCAATATTTAAGGTGCTTTATTAATTTCCAGCAAACAAATTGAAACAACCTACTTCCTTTCGCAGAAGTTGCTTACAACAACACAGTCCATCCAGCATAGGCTACACTCCCTTTCAAGTAGCCACCAGTCAAAGGTTCAACCCTATGCCAGAACTAACCCCAAATGAAGTGGCAATCTCATCACTGAAAGAATGGATATCCGAATTCCTAGCCAGTGGTTAGGAAAGCCATAGACGAAGCTAGACAAAGCACACAAAACACAAGCAGATAAAAACAGAGTCGAACCTAAACCATTCACTGTAGGAGAAAAGATATATTTGTTTTCAAAATCTCTAAAATCCCTACAGCCCTCTAAAAAACTTAGTCCAAAATATAGAGGACCTTTTCCAATTAAAAAAAATCATAAACCCAGTAACAGTAGAATTACAATTACCAAAGAACCTCAGATGAATATATCCAATCTTTCACTGCAGCCTGCTGAAACAAGAGCAACAGTCGTCCTTATGGCCAAAAATCCCCCCTCCACCACCTCCAATCATGGTTGAAGGGAAACAACACTTTGAAATAAAAGAAATCCTAGATTCTAGAAGATACCATGGGGCAACCCAATACCTAGTAGTGTGGAAACACCTTCCCTCCTCACAGAATGAGTGGATCCACAAATGTCAAATTATAGCACCCAAACTGTTAAAAAAAGTTTCATACAGAATATCCCAACAAAACCAACTAACCTCTATACCTGTTTTGTTTTCTCTACAGGTGGATCTCTCCTATTTTTAAGGGGGCAGGATGTCAGAACCCATTCCTATTTCATTTCTATCTATCCCCTCTGACCCAAAATCAAATCTCACCTTTCCCTGGGTTCTGCCATACTCCCAAGGGGGAGGAGGGATGTGTCCATGAGTTTAAAGCCTCTGCTTCCTCTATCCACTACAATGTAACCTTTTCCTTTCATTTATTGCCTTTGTTTCCTCTATCCACTACAATGTAACATCTTGCTCCCCTGCGCTATATCTCTTTCTGAATTTTCTCCCTAAACTGTCAGTAAGAACAAAGGAAGGAATTAAGAATGTAACCTCCATGCCTGGTTTATTTCTATGATCCCAGAGGAAGGTGTGAAGAGCCATCAACCATCACTGTGTGATCTGGAGACGAACCAATGTTATCTCCCCCTTTCCCACGATGAACCTAACGCCTGGGGATTGGTCGTCCCACACTGGCCAGATGGACTATGGGGTGGGGTCTTGCTTGGGGATACCTTAACCTATCATTCTGCACAGGAAATCTCAGATCCTGTCTATTATACCTGCTATCAACTACTCTTAATAAAAGTTCCTTTTGGAAGGGCTACATGAATTCTTGAGTCTTTAGGTTTTGCACTTCTGTCATAAACAATGGAAGACTTGCTTATTTTCACTGTACTGTTTATCCACTTGATATGCCTCAGAACTGTGACTTCTGTTGGCCTTTTCAAAATATATTTATGCCTTAATTTAGAACCAGCTTCATTTTTTAAAAAAAATCAAGAAGCTGATAATTAATTATAAAAATATCTCCAGCTTTCTACTTTTTTGTAAGCATTTATTTTTAGGAGTTAATTTTGTTTGGTTTTAATATTTTGCTTCTTGTTTTTAAGCCAGCTGGATGTTCTATAATAGCATCAGCCCCATAGCTTCCTTAGAACTGAAATATGCTTCTTCTGGGTATAACCAAATGAGATCCCTTGGCAAAAATGGTACAGCTGAAATCATGAGACAATTGTTTAGCTAGTCTCTCAAAGAGTATAAAAGAGTGTATAAAATTTGCTTCAGCTCTCCAAGATTCATGAAACTCTGAATAGAAAATCATTAAAACCAAATCAAATATTGGAAGAAATATCAAAGTGACCTTTTTACTTTGCCAAAGGAGGCCAGCAGTGATTAAAGTGTTCTCAGCTAAGACTTGATCCTGGCTCCTTTTTGGAGCTCAGTTGGGCCTCTACAGGTTATTCCTTCCCTTGGAAAGAGTACAATTCAAATTTCAGAGAACCATCTTTCAAACACCTCCCTGTGTTTCAAACACAGTCCTTCACCATGAAACTGGTCTCAAAATTGAAACATCTGCCTGGAGTTACATCGTGCCCATTGGCTTAAAATTCTCTTCTTTCCAGTTTGTTTGACCCCTCTAATGATGACCAGCAGTTTCTAGTGCTCTTAGAGCCTGGTAATACATGCCAAATTACATCTCAATGGGCTATGAGTAGGCTCTAACTGATCTTAGACAATGGGCCTTTGATTTATAGCTGCAAACTGATTTCTCAGCCCTACTCAGAAACACCTTCTTGAGCCACTCTGTACATCCTCTCCAACCATCCAGATATCTCAGTTGCATAACAGTCCCAAAATTCAGAAGAGTGCTTTCTTTAGCCACATTCAATGCCCTTCCAACTGCCATTACTAAAGGAAGATACAAAAAAATCCCCTTTGAATAAAGACCGAATCCATGTAGTGGTGGAATAATTAAATCCCTGGAATGCACTATGCTCTATTGTCCCCTCTCTACGGGAGCACATTATTATTTCCACTTTTTATTAAATACCCTGGTTGTTCTGATTTGTTTTATATTAAAATGCTATTATGAGATGTGTCTGACTCCATGTCTCTGTCCACAGTCAGACAAGTACTATTCAGTAATTTGCACTAAACACCATAAGATTGATTTTAATCCCTCTTAGATATTTTAGATATCTAAAATAATATTGTTATGTTACATTATGTATGTTATGTTATGTTATGTAATGTTATGTTATGTTATCTCAACTCAACTTAATGTTATGTTATCTTATGTTGTTATGTTATCAGTCTTCACTTGGTTATAGACTACATGTAGAATACTGAAATTGCAATTCATTAGGGAAAATAAATGTGTATGTGTATACATATATCCACATCCACATTTACTTTCTTTTGCATTGTATGTGTGTGTGTGTGTCTGTGTGTGTGTAGCATTGTGTGCATATTGCAGTGTGTGGGTGTAGATATGGGTATGTATCCTACTATGCCACATGAACTCTTTTGCATATGGTTGTTGTCATAAGATCAGTACAACTCTTTCTCCTTGATTGTAGCTAAATTTTCCTATACTGCTTGTAAAATTAGACAGACTTTAATTATCCACTGATGAACCCACCACCAACTGTAATATTTCACCTTGTTTTGTTTTTCTTTATTTTATAAAGGGAATTTACAAATTTTTGTTTGCAATTCTGATAATTGATTAGATATTTACTCAAGCAGATTCCAGGTCAGGGATCAGGGCCTAAGGCCTTAAAAACATGGTAGATGCTGATGAAGGTCTTCCTCTTATACCAAATGGTGCTGCAGAAGGAAAATAAATTGAAAGAGAAGAAACACAGTTCTGTAAAGTTTTAATGAAGATAGCAACTGAGAACACAATCCCATAAAGGCTTGATTCACAATCCAATCTGCAAATACAGTCCGTGGGTGGAAAGGCTTCTTTGCATAGCAACAAATGGTGGCATTGCATATGGTTTTTCTGTAAACATGTACATAGGTTTTTTTCATAGGCACCTCACTTTTAAATGCATGGAAATTCATCCATTTATGCAGCACTTCATCATTCCAATGCAGATTATAATTGCCTAACAAAGATGTTGCTGTGAATTTCTTTTTGTTCCTGAACAAATCTGTATCATCACCCTTAGAGGATGAAACAAAAATACTTTTACCTTATCCTCTACATGCAAATGGAGAGATTTAGATCTGTATTAATTTCTAAACTAATTGTTGAATCTACAAGTGTTGTTATTTGCTACCAGCAAATACCAATGAGAATGGTAATCAGTGGGACGATGAAAGAAAAAGTGAAGAGAGAAGAGTCTGAAGTTCCCTTGAAACTGTCACTGTCATGGTGGCATGTGAAAATGGGAATAACATTGATTTAATGAATTGGGAATCAGATCGGAAAGGACAGAGTAGATTTGAACATGGTCTTGCTCATAGGGTGAGGATCAGGATGGAAAAGTAACAGCATCTAGAATGTGAAAATGTGTGGTAAGAGAAGCTCCTTACCTCTGCAGTAAGTGCATTAATGACAGGAGTATATAGGGAGCAGGGAAGGCATTATGGAAAGCATATGCATGGAATGAACATTTGGCAAGCGAATTAGGAATTCAGTAAGAAAAATGGGGAAAATTTCAGGCTCATTTCTTCTATTGATATGCAGTGGTGAGCTCTGTTCTTGGCAAGTTGATGTTTTGCACGTTGTTGCCTTAGAGCAGATAAAAGGCTAAAAAAGATTGAGTGAGATGCCAGAATAAGATCTGGGCTAAAGAGATTGATTCCATATTGCAACAATGGTTAAAAAGAGAAAAAAGAGAAAAATAGAGCAGGGGGCCCCTAGATGGAATATATATTCCATTTTTAATCATAGCTGACCCACCCAACTTCACAGCTGCTCCAAACAAGAGCCTGGGTGGCCAAATTGTCAGGTACCTTATACTCAAACTAGTGCCAGTTAGCAGAAAATCAATACAGAATAAGATTCCTTCTTCAGCAAGCATGAACATTGGGAATGGAGATAGTGGGAGAGAAGAGGGTTACTGAAGCTAGCAAAGTTTGAATATTTTGTTCAAGCAGAACATATGAACATGACTTTAATTGCTGCAACTATCAGCAAAAAATAAAAATAAACAACAAAATTTCTGATATGTTGAAGATCAAAAACTTCAAAACATATAGTAAAGTGAGACCCAATGTAGTAGTTTTGTTCACAGAGGAAACTCAGTTTAGATTTAAAAGTTACACTTATGAAAGTTTCTTCTATGATTGGTGAAACTACAGGAAGCTAGATCCCATCCCTTATTTATTAAAGGGAGGCCTAATTTTGCTCAAATTCAGGTGTACATTTTATTATAAGAGTCCACTTCTCCTTTGTACAGTAGTTCTACTGTGCAGAGATTTATATCTTTGTACAATAACTCCATGAATGTTCTTTTCTAGAAACAAATGTTATGACAACTATTACTATATGAACATTATCTAAAATTGATTTTAGCATTGGGATCTCTTTGTTAGACTCTCAAAGCAACTTTGGAAACCATGATAATTTATAGAAATTTTAGTTTTATATATAAATTTCTTGGGGAGAGAGATCAGGATGTTGTTGCATATTTTTTTTTGAGTTACTGTTGAATTTTGCTTAAAGTAAGGCTGACAGAAGCTTCAACACATGCAGAAAATTAGAATAATTTAAATAAAATTAGTACTATTTCTCAAGGGACTATGCCATACATTTCAGTAGTCCAATTTTAATGTTATATATATCCACACTTATTTGCTGGATTCTTGCCTTTACTTCTGCAAAAGCATTTAACTTTCCATTTTTAATCAATTCCAGTCTGCTCATACATCTGTTTCCCTTTTTAAAATCTTCCCTATGGAGGATATATTTGGAACAGAGGTGCATGATAGAAGAAAAAAGCACAACCTTCTAGGAGAGAAAAATGAAAATTTGCTTGTTCAATGTGCCAAAGGAAAAATGCTAAGTTTTTTCAGGTATCTTATTAGTAGCCAATAACACTTCTATCTCAATTTCTCTTTATCTTGCCTTTTTACTACAGAACATGAATCTTCCTATGAACCATAAAGGGCTGCTGGCTTTGCTAACCCCACTTTTTTCTTAACAGCTGCAAACCCATCGGATTTTTAAGTGGCAGTAGTCTGAAAACCTTTCCCTCCCATTCACAGCACCAATGAAGCCATAATTGCCTAGGGTTATCTGTGGAATCCATTCCAATTCATCAAGACATTTGTCCTTGCCCTATGCATCCTTTAGTGATTATATGGCAGAAACAAAAAGTGCTAAAATAGCATTGTGGACCTTGAATGGTTTTCAGTCATGCCTTAAAGGATTATTAGGTGTTAATTCCTGCTACTATGCTGTGCTGAAGAGTTTGCTAACTGAATTTGACCTTACACGGTCCTGAGCTAGGACTATTCCTATGCCAGAAGGAAATGGGGGGATAGGAAGCTTCTGAAGCAATAGCCCAAATTAATCAGCAGTGTGCTTTAATGTATACCTTGTCATCAGAACAGCATATATTGAATCACTTAATTTCACAGTGGCTGAGCAAAATATATAGGTTTCGGATAGGTGGTAGACTTGGAGGATAATATTATACAAGTTCTGCCTTGGAAATAACAAACTGACATGTGATGATTAAAAAAAAACAGGAATAGGCTTGACCTAAAATCTGGGTTGTAATCATAATGGCTACATTATCATTCCTTTTTAATGGAACAGCAATGCACCACCATAATGCAAAATACAAAGCATGGCAATTCCAAGAGCAGGAATGTTAACGTTTGCCATCAGAGACAACTCTTGGGGTCTACAAGGCAGTTTAAATGGCTTTTTAATAAAATATTGATAAATTTCTTCTTGGACCATTGGGAATTACAGGCCATGACAAGTAAAAATGTATGATCATTCATAGTGGTAAGAAGGTGGAATTAGATGAATTTATGCTTATTCCTCTAGCCACCATAAAAAGAATTAATAAAAAACATACATTCTTACATACAGTATATAGTCAATTGTCTACATGTTATGAATAAATAAATAAGTACAAAATTACAAATAACAGGGAAACCAACCCTTTCGAGAACAAGAGTTCATTCTGCAATTTATTTCCTGCTGGGGAAAAAAAAGATTACATTAGGTTTCATTTATATTAAATTAAAAATATATTCACTCATTTTTTGTCCAGTTATATATTTAATACATCCCTTACCATCATTTTCAAAATGTTAAGTTGGTAACATCTTCTGGAAATGTCTAGAGCACAGGTGTCAAATTCGCCACATCACGTGACGATCGCCACATATTGCAACTTTTTTTGCATTGCCAGCAATAGGGTGGGCGTAGCTTCGGTATGATGAAACTGGCCTGCGGGCCACCCCTGGTCTAGAGGGTACATCCAAGCCTTTGGAGATGAAAGTAGACCTGAAGACTCAGTTCAAGTGATTATGTTATAGATGATTGGTGAAGAAAATAGGAGCAAGGGAGCATTTCTTCCATACAGATATGCATGCACAATTGTTGACATTCTGAATATAGGTTTTTAATGCAGTTATTCAAAATGAACCCCAGCCCTCTAATATTTATTACCTCTTTACTTCCCTTTTAAGTGGCTTTTGAAAATCCATAAAATTGTGGGTCCTTCTTATATTTAGCCATTATTTACAGTATTGCTTTTTTCATGTTCATGGCCACTATCTGGAGCGGGATACCTGGTTAATGTTGTAGAAATTATTGGAAGATGGAGCTGTTTTGAAGGCTTTTGCCCTGAGTTTGCCACTTTCTCTTTTCTTTGACATTCTTATCATTTTCTTTTTGTTGTTTCAGGCTGATTGTCATTTGCATCATTATTTGTTAATTAATGTTTGTTTAATATCAGATTGTAGGATATTTTGTATTTGCCTATTTATACTCTGTGTGATCCATCCTGTATAATTTTGATTATGATGGTGTAGAAATGTGTTTAATAAATCAATTTGTCTCTCTGTGTGTCTGTCCATAAAAGCTACACTTTTTCAGTGCTGACATGATTTATAGATTAATTTTTTATTCTTTATTTAATTCTTGCTGTTTGCTAAAATAGCCTAAGACTATTAGGCCTTACAATTAGTGATCTGGAGTCTGTTGACCTGGATTGCTATCTTGTATGAACTCAGTATTATGCTATGCAAACAATGCTTTCTTAGCACATCATATAACTGAAAACCAAAAGGGTTCTAGCTGTTGATCTTGTGTTTCCAGTCAACAAAAGACAAAGCAATCATGGCAATGTTTCTTCCAGTTGACCTACTATGGATCTGAGATCAACAGGAGTCCTTGGAAAGCAATTATCTAACTCAATGGAACAATAGGGTGTTGTTCAACCCAGCAATTTCCTAAACTAACGATTTTTTCACATGGTCAAGGTCCTGCCGCCCCCTTTTGAATGTGTCAGTACACACATATAAGGTGGGATCTTGATCATTGTGCCATTCCCATCACCCTGAAAATGTTTCTGCCTGTGATTAAAGTACAAAACGCTAAACATTAAAACTGTACTAATGGAAATATATCAGGTAATAAATACAGGAATGCATTCACCCAAAATTAAATAAGTAAGCTGGAAAAGAGAAAAGCCCATCTATGGTCTTTGATGTAACATGTAGAAGAAGAAACATGGCCATGCTACTAAGATCTGTCATTGTTGCACCTGTTTGGAGATTGCATAGCTTTTTTACTAGAATCTGCAAAGGAGCCTGAAGAAGCAGTTATGTAAACACAAGCTTAGCCCTGAAAAAGGACTGGATGAGAAAGAAAGTCAATATTACCCTACCTTTGTTATCTTACATATAAAGTGGTGGGGGAGAAATAACATCTTCCAGGAATTCTTGATTCTGTTACTTTGTTCTGCAGCAATAAAGTAAAGTATTGTAGTGCTTGTTGAAGCCTGTCCTTCAAAGTGGCTTGATATTGCCTGCTTCCTAGGGCTCAGAGAGGGACTAGTCCAAAATTCTCCAGTTTGCTTTGTACCTAAAGTGGGACTAGAACTCACCACCTCCTGGTTTCTAGCTTGATGTCCACTGCACCAAAGTGGCTCAAGGAGCTAATAAAATTAAATAAAACTTCAAATAATTATGCTAAGTATTGTGTAGTGAGTTCCAGAACGCCTGAAGGACGCCAGGCACAGGAGTACAGAATAACCATCTTTATTAGGTGGTAGCTTGTGTGTGTGAAAAGGTGTTACCCGAGCCTATTTATACCTGGCCAGGTGTGCTCCCAGCCAATCAATTTAAACCTGGATTTCCCGCCAAAATGCTGCCCCTGGTTGCAGCAGTTTCGGCACAGCGCCACCTGGTGGTATTGGTTAAGCTGTTGTTTAATAGTGTTATTAACCCCATATATAACACCCCTTCCCCCTTAAGAATAGACAATACACTTCTACATGAACACATGCAATATAACTTGTGCATAGCCGATTTGATGTGGCACATTCAGTCGCCCTCATGACCACACATAGTCTGTGAGATAGGTGGGTGGCCTATGAGTCCATGCAGACCATCTAAGGGGTTTCCCCCTTTCCAGGGTAGCAGCATCAGTGGGTCGGTCTGGTCTGGGCACTTTTGATGGACCTGCCCCAGAGTCTGCTCCTGTGGACAGTTTATCGTGATGTCTTTGCACCCATAATTGGCTGGGCCGGACAGGTCCCTCCGCGAACAGCTCTGAGTCCATGAAGTCCTCCTCTGGCTCAGGTTGGTTATGCTGATTAGTGGTTGCTGATGGGTGATCCGCCTGTTGGTTATTGTCCTGTGACCTTTCAGGAACTCTTCTCCTGACTTGGTCTATGTGTCTTCTGATCTGACGGCCCCCCTCCACCCCTACAATGTAAGACAAAGGCCCGGTTCTGTCAACCATCACCCCTGGAATCCACACATTTCCAGGCCCATAGTTCCTGGCCCAAACCAAATCACCTGTGTGTAGTTCTCTAGCGGGGTTGGTTTGCTCAGACTCTGCAGCCACTCTATCGGGGTGGAGCCTGTCCAACTTGGTAATGAGCCGTCTGCCCCAACCAAGTTCTGCTGGGCTCTTCCCTGTGGCTATGCACGGTGTTGTGTGTTGTGTCAGGAGAAATTAGGCCAACCTTTGATACCAGTCACCGCTGATGATGTGCCTCAATGCGTCCTTGGTTGTATGCACCCTGCGCTCTGCTTGTCCATTGGTCGATGGGTGGAAGGGTGTGGATGTGACATGCCTTATCAAGTTGCTCTTCGTGAAGGCCTGAAATTCAGCAGATGTAAATTGTGGTCCGTTATCTGAGACCAACACATCTGGAAGACCATGCGTGGCAAAGAGTCCCCTGAGCACTTGGATTGTCCTTGCCGTGGTCATGCTAGTGACTGGTACTACCTCTAACCATTTGGTCTACCACCACTAGGAATAGCTGACCTTGGAATGGCCCAGTGTAATCAATGTGGACCCTGGACCATGAAGTGTAGGTTGCCTCCCATCTGTGGACAGGCGCATAAGGCAGCTCCGGCCTGGACCTCTGGCAGACATAGCAGCTGTGCACCAGCTCCTCTATGGCCTTGTCTAGCCCTGGCCACCAGATGTAGCTCCTAGCTAACACCTTCATTCTCACTATGCCCAGGTGCCCTTCATGTAATGAGTGCATGACTCTGTCCCTTAGTCTCTCCAGGATGATGACTCTGCTACCCCACAACAGACATCCCTTATGGGCTGATAACTCATGCCTCCGTGTGAAATACGCCTGGAATTCCAGGCCTGGGCTCTTCTCTTGCCACCCGGTGACTACCCATGCCTGGACCCTGCTCAGGATCTTGTTGTTTCAGCAGCAATATCCTTTGCGTGGAGTGGGCATTCCGGTAGGTCCTGGATGGCTAGAATCTGTGCTGCCAGTGACGGATCAGGTTCTAGGTGTTTAAGGGGTAGCCTACTTAGCCCATCAGCGTGGCCCATATCCTTTCCTGCACCAGTTTGCAATTATACGCAGATAGGAATATTGACCACCTGAGCATCCTAGGGGATAGAATTTGGGGGGTTTGCCTGTCTGTTGTGAATAGGCCTAGCAGTGGCTTGTGGTGTGTGAATATGGTAAACTCCCTGCCCTACAGGTAGTCATGGAATTTTTTGACTCAAGCCACTATTGCCAGGGCTTCCTTGTCAATTTGTGCATAATTCCTTTCGGCCACTGACAGTGTCCTGGAGTAATAGGCGATGGGTTTTTGTTTACCATTCTCTTCTAAGTGACTCAATACTGTACCCACTCCATATGGGGAAGCATCACACGCGATGCAGATGGGCTTAGTCTCTATGAAATGTGTTACAGTGGAATTGCTGGACAACAATTCCTTTAGAGTTTGAAAACTTTGTTCGTGGGCCTTGGTCCAGTTCCAAGTAGCTTTCTTGTCTAAGAGCCTGTGCAAAGGTTCAGCAATAGCAGCTTTGTGAGGCAGGAATGCATGATAAAAATTAAGCAACCCCAGGAACGCTTGCAGCTCAGCCTTGTTCTTGGGGGTGGGAGCCGTTTTTATTGCCCTTACCTTGGAGTCAGCATCAATCCTGAAACCTAGAAATTCTGTGGATGCCACTCTAATGCTACACTTGTCCTGTTTAAGTTTGAGCCCTGCAGAGCAGAACCTGCTTAACACAGCCTGCAATCTCTCAGCCAGTACCTCTTCAGAGTCCCCTGCGATGAGGACATTGTCAAAGTAAGGGCATACCCCAGGGATTCCCTTCAGTGTCTTCTCCATCACCTCCTAAAAAATCCCTGGAGCTACAGAGACAACGAACTGCAACCAGTTAACTCTGAAGGCTCCTTTGTGGGTTACTATGGTTTGAGCATTTCCCATCTCCCTGGTAACCAGTAGCTGCTGGTACGCCTGTGTGAGATCCAGCTTCGCAAAGTTGGTGCCGTCCTGGAGAGAGGCAAGGACGTGGCTGACCGTTGGGACTGGTTAAGCGTGCGGATTCAGGGCCTGGTTTACTGAGCATTTATAATCCGTGCTAATTCTAACCTCCCCATTAGATTTAAGAGGGGTAATAATGGGGGTCTCCCACTCTACCCCTTCTATTGGTTCTAATACCCCTTGTTTGACTAGCTTATCCAGTTTGCTCTCAGTCTTGTGTTTGAGAGTGAAGGGGACTCTCCGGGGTTTAATTCTTATGGGCAGGACATTGGGGTTTAGTTTAAATGTGATGGGGGGCCTGGTGTACCTGCCTAACTTGCCATCGAATACATCTGCAAACATTTTAATAATTTAATAATAATTTAATTTCTATACCGCCCTTCTCCCGAAGGACACAGGGCGGTGTACAGGGCAAATACAATAAAAATACAATATACAAAAGTTAAGAAAGAATTAAATAATAAAGCCCAATTAAAATAAAAATTAATACAATTAATACTAAAATAATTAATATTAAAATACCCCAATCCCATCAGACCAGGCCGGATTGTTCAAATAAGTATGTTTTTAGGTCACAGAGGAAGGAGCGAAGGTCGGGAGCCATCCAGAGCTCAACCGGTAAACGGTTCCAAACGTCTGGCGCGCCCACAGAGAACGCCCTCCCCCTGGGGGTCGCCAGTTGACACTCTTTGACCGACGGCACCCTAAGGAGGCCCTCTTTGTGGGAGCGCACTGGACGAAGGGAAGTTGATGCCGGCAGCAGGTGCTCCCGTAAGTAATCCGGACCCATGCCATTTAGGGCTTTATAGGTCATTACCAGCACCTTGAATCTCACCCGGAGGGCAACCGGAAGCCAATGCAGCTCACGGAGTAGAGGTGTTACATGGGAGTATCGGGAAACCCCCACCACCACTCGCGCGGCTGCATTCTGCACCAGCTGAAGCCTCCAAGTAGTCCTCAAGGGCAGCCCCATGTAGAGAGCATTGCAGTAGTCCAAACAAGAGGTCATGAGCGCATGAGTGACTGTACGCAAGGCATCCCAGTCCAGATAGGGCTGCAACTGGCGCACCAGGCGAGCCTGGGCGAAGGCCCCCCTAGTCACAGCTACTATATGATCTTCCAAAGAGAGCTGTGAATCTAGGAGGACACCCAAGTTGCGAGCCCTATCCATGGGGGGTAATATCTCACCCCATTTTGCAGATAGATTCAATGCTCTTGGCCTGGGTGTTGTGGATATCTGAGATCCTTATGCCCAGGGTCTAAAACCAGTCCAACCCCAATAGGCTAGCCCTCCGGCCCATGACCACGAGGACATCCAAGTGCCCATGGAAGTCCCTGAACCCCACCGACAGGGTGGCCTCCCCCTTAATTTTGATGGGGGCATGTTGGAAGTTGGTTAGTTTTAGATTGGTAGGCCTCAAATGGGCCCGCCACTTGCTCTGGCTGCACACAAGTTTATACGAAATTATAGAGACTGCAGAGCCAAAGTCTGCCCTGCAAGTGGACCTCTAATTTAATTTTGGGGGTGAGCAGCCGGTGGACCCCTGTGTGGGAAGCAGCCCTCCAGCTTTTGAACAAATTAGTGGTGATGTATTGGTGGGCCCTGGTACCTTTCGGCGTCCCCTCCTCGGGCTGGAGCTCATGCAGGCCATCTTGGGAATGGTTCTGGCAGATGGAGGCGATGTGGCCTATTTTTCCGCAGGCCCGACACTTGGCCATCTGGAATTTGCAGGCCGCCCTCACATGATTCCCGCCACAGCCAGCACACTTGGCAGTGGTCGAGCTGCAGCTGCAGCCAGTACACTTGTTTGATGTTGTTGGATTCCGCTGGGCTCCCAGGTTGCTGCACCAAGGCTGGGGTTGTTCTGGCCTCCATTGTACCGCATCAATCTCGGCCTCCTTGTCCACTCCACCGCTCCTGCCGTATGCAGCGATCGCCTGATTGATGGATCCTCCTGGGCTGCTGGGTTGGAGGGTGGTCTGGTCTGCGCCATCAGCCATGTCATGGGCCAAAACCTTGTCCTGGACCTCCTGGAGGGTCAGATTGGGTCTTGCGAACATCTTTTGTTGCATCCGCTTGTCACGTAGGCTGTTCCGGTCTCGCAGCCTCTCGTCCAAGTTTGTGAACTTGCAGAGGCAGGCGGCCTGCCATATGCCCGCGATAAAATCCGCTGATTCACCTGGTAGTTGGGCCCTTTGTTCAAACTGGAACCGCCAGGCCAGTTCAGACATTTGAGGGTTGAAGTGTTTATTAAGCTTCTCTGTGAGGTCACTGTAGGAGACGGCCTTGATAGCTGTCGGCGAGCACAGGCCTACAGCCAAATCATAAACGGCAGACCTGCTGAGGCAGAGCAGAGCCGCCACCTTCATGCTGTCCTCCGTGATCCGGTTTACCCGTAGGTAAAATTCGACTTGTCCCAAGTGCGATTCCCATCATTCAAGGTGGCTGATGTCGAATGCCTGGATCTGTCCGATCTGTGCCATGCTGCTGCATCCGGTTCAGGAGTCCTGATTTGGAGGTGGCCACTAGCGTGGTGTCTAGCCGGTCGTTGATGGGGGGGGGGAAGATACCTCTTTCCTCCAGCAAGCGATGCCGTCCCCTAGTGAATTCAGCTCTTAGATGAAGCAGGATCCCATCCTCGTCGCCACTATTGTGTAGTGAGTTCTGGAACGCATGAAGGATGCCAGGCACAGGAGTACAGCATAACCGTCTTTATTAGGTGATAGCTTGTGTGTGTGAAAAGGTGTTACCTGAGCCTATTTATACCTGACCAGGTGTGCTCCCAACCAATCAATTTAAACCTGGATTTCCTCCCAAAATGTTGCCCTTGGTTGCAGCAGTTTTGGTGCAGCGCCACCTGGTGGTATAAGTTGAGCTGTTGTTTAATAATGTATTAACCCCATACATAACACTAAGAGCAATTTAAAGCTTAATGGGGACAATTAGTTTCTTAAATTTTGGCCCAGAGACAAAAAAAGTAAATAATGCAGTTGATGTAGTACTAATGTCATATATAGGAATTAAACTGGTACCTGCATTTTACCTTATCTATTTCTAGTTGACTTTGCTCTACTTCATATTGTTTTTCATGTAGTGCCACCAAGAATCATCACCATTTTTAAAGTAGCCTAAGCAAAATAAAAAATAGCCCTTGCCCTGAAGAGCCTACAGTACATATACATTAGAGAAAACACATGCTGCTTTTGTTATAAATAACTTTATTTATTCATTATATGTTAGACTGATTTCATAACATCTTCAGGTGTAGGAGACAGCACATGTGGGTATGTTTTCCCATTATTTTCCCCCACAAAATCAATCTACAATTTACGTGTGGCTTAGAGATAGCCACCAGCAGTCACTTGACCCCTAGAATGCTGCTAAGAGACCACTTTGATTCATATATCACATAAGTAATGATTGATTTGGACAATTGTTAGTGAAACAAATTTCCTTGTTCCTAATGCAATCTGATTTACAAAATGGAATTGCTGGCTTCATACATCTGCAGAAGTAACCAAACTAAACTCATGATGTTTCAGTGTGATGCAAAAATGCCATTATTTTTACGGAGATGGAATAATGTATTTTCATTGGCACTTCAGTGAGACTTGGAAGGATTTCTTTCTTTTTTTTCTTTTTTTGCCTTCCACAACTCCCCATGTGCCCCAAACTCTGGTCTGGGTGGTCTTGGATGCTGCAAAATTATCTGGAAATTGGAATGTGGGTTGTCTGAAGTGGGAAGTATGAAACTGCACAACTAAATGCTCTGTTCTAGCCTAAGACCACTTCCTGTATGTGAATTACATAAATTATTAATCTAAATTTCCTATTTATTACAGAACATGGTCTTTCCCCATGATTAGTGACTTCTTAGAACAAAATTCCAAACAGTTTAGTTTTGAAGAAAAGCAATATTCAAATTTTTGGTTCTAATCAAATTCTTGTGATTCTACCTACCAAGGCATTACAATGACTTGTGATGGTAAGTTGAGGTTGTGATTCAGATTTAGATGTATTATGGGACCTTATCTGAATTTCTTTTAATACTAACTTTGATACCTTATTCTCTTCCTGCTGTGCCATTCACATTAGTCAAGAAGAGAGAGTGTGAACAATCAGGAGGTTATAAAATTAGACAAGACTTTCACTGCCAACTGACAGAAATGAAAATGAAGGCCCCCATGGCAGCTGTAAAATCTGATATCTATCACACTGCATGCTCAAATGGTCTTGAATGCTTTTTCATTCCTAATTATTTTGCCCTAGTTTAATACATAACAAATTATTCCATATGGCCAGTATTATGAGAAGATCTAGAAAGCTTCTATGTGATGAAGTAGTAGAAAAATAAGTAGGTGGAAAAAAAAACTGTTGTGTTTCATTGTGCAAAATACTTTCTCAAAGACTCTTCGCCCATATTTAACTTAACTTTAGTTCTTAGAACATTTTATCTTGTGCACCTTTACTTCAAGGAGGAATAATCACTATTTGTTACATGGGAAGGTTCAAAGGGGCAAAGTAACATTATGTTTGCTTTGTTATGCTTCATATTTAAATGGGGAATCCCACCTCTTAAAATTTTTTGGAGAAGCCTGCAAGGAATTTGGAGGTGAATTGTCCTCATGCATTGCCAAATAAAGTTCAGCAGAAAACTATCAGCCTGTTATTTCCAAATAGTTTTAAATATGGACATGATTTATGGACTGTTGGCCTGTGGTATATTAAAGTATCCTATTCTTAAAATATTTTTTAAGAAAATATCAAAAAAGCAGTTTGTTTTTTTCAGATACCCTTTTCTGTAATAACTGAGCATGTGTAAACTAAATACGACTTGTTTAGATGTGAAATTTTCCAGCAACTTCAGACTTTCTCACTGGGCATTCTGCCTGATAGAGGGAGGCTGTCTACATACCAACAGTGGGCAGGATAAATGAACCATTGGACAGAAGTATCCAATAGATGTTTGTTGAATTGACAGTCTATTTTGATGTGATAGAAATAGCAATAGAAATAGTGATAATAGAGATCATATTCTTCACTGTTGGGATGCCAAAATCAGCATTGTCCAAATTCATGGTTACTGAGTGATGGAAGATTATTCAGACAGTTCACACAATAATGTCTCTAAAGATGGACAACCTAGTGCTATATGCACTTCCTCTCCCATGTTTTTTTCCTTCCATATTTTTCTATCAAATCAACCTCCTTTCTTCCTCTCTCCCTCCTATAAACTGGGGTGGTCTACACAGCAAAGTAAGAGGGTGCCAGCCCTAAAGGTAGACAGGACCAAGAAATAGATTCTATGTGTATCTAAATTTACTTTTACTAAGATTGGCTACAATATTGCAAGTCTAAACATCCTCTTTCCTCTTTTACAGGGGTCTTCAAACTTGGCCCTTTTATGATTTGTGGACTTCAACTCCCAGAATTCCTCAGCCACCATGCCTGTCTGAGTAATTCTGGAAGTTGAAGTCCACAAGTCATAAAAGGGCCAAGTTTGAAGATCCCCGCTCTTTTGCCTTCATCTGGAATTATTTATTTACTTATTTATTTATTAATTTAATTTCTATACTGCCCTTCTCCCGAAGGACTCAGGGCGGTGTACAGGGCAATAAAAATACAATAAAAATACAATATACAAAAGTTAAAAATAAGATTAAATAGAACTAGCCCATTACAATAAACAATTAAAATTACTAAATAAAATACCCCAAAGCCATTAGACCAGGCCGGCTTGTTCAAATAGGTAAGTTTTCAGATCACGGTGGAAAGAGCGAAGGTCAGGAGCCATCTGGAGCTCAACCGGTAATTGATTCCAAAGGGCTGGAGTGCCCACGGAGAATGCTCTCCCCCTGGGGGCCGCCAACCGGCACTCTCTGACTGGCGGCACCCTGAGGAGGCCCTCTCTGTGGGAGCGCACAGGATGAAGGGAAGTTGACACCAGCAGCAGGTGCTCCCGTCAGTAATCCGGACCCATGCCATTTAGGGCTTCGTAGGTAATCACCAGCACCTTGAATCTCACCCGGAGGGCAACTGGAAGACAATGCAGCTCGCGGAGTAGAGGTGTTACATGGGAGTATCGGGAGACCCCCATCACAATTCGCGCGGCCGCATTCTGCACCAGTTGAAGCCTCCGAGTGGTCCTCAAGGGCAGCCCCATGTACAGAGCATTGCAGTAGTCTATACGAGAGGTCACGAGCACATGAGTGACTGTACGCAAGGCATCCCGGTCCAGATAGGGTCGCAACTGGCGCACCAGATGAACCTGGGCAAAAGCCCCCCTGGTCACAGCTCCATATGATCTTCCAGATTGAGCTGTGAATCCAGGAGGACACCCAAGTTGCGAGCCCTACCTTTGTATGCCTCTCTCCTCACTTGGACTTCTGTTTATCTCCTTGTTGCCTTGGTAACACATCTTCCCTCTTCATGTCAAAGTCATCCTCATTACTATCTATAGAGAGGGCAGAAGAATCTATCATGGCATATGTTTACAGCTTCCTGAGTCCATTTTCCAAGATCCTTTTCAAACATTGGCAGCACCACTGCATATATCAATAATGCAACGGCTCATCTATCAATTATGTACATGCATAGTGTCTGTTATAATATTTCTGCCTTCTCCAGACCAAAAAAAATCATCCCCAGAACCATAGAAAGATTGTCCATAAGAACCATAACAAGATGGTTGTTATGATCAATTAATTATTGGAAGAGAGGCAATCTCTTGCATGAAGATTAGCTTTTTAAATTACAACTTTAAGGCCTGCTTTGGAGTACAATTCGCAATATTCCTTGTCATTCTTCATGCTGGTTGGCATTATTAGGCTTGAAGCTTGAAGCAGATGACAGATGATGGGCTTTTTACCCCTTGCTGTCTAAAGTTAATATACTAGCCTGCTAACTTTAACACTAATTTCACTTTTTGATATACTTCCCACCACTTCAGTTAGATTTGATTTATACCACTTCCTTTTTTCATTATGCTTTTTTGTTAAAGAGGAAGAAGGAAATATATAACAATAGTAATTCAATTGTACAAGAAATATACAATTAGGTTTTATTATTATTTGGATTGCACTAATTTCACTGGTGGACTTTTTCATCCCTTTTGATGAAGCTGGGATAGCTTGCATTAGCAAGAAGGGGAATAGCTAAGATTCTGATCATAGGATGTTTAAAACACCTTGGAAGTTAAATTACTATAATGTTGTTACTAACCTACATGACATCTAAGATTAGAATCTACTGCAGACATAGTTAAGTAGTGCTTAATAAAAGAGAAACCATTGTGTAACTGGGGATGATGACTGAGTTTGTGGGGGTGGTGAAGTCATGCTGATATCTAAAACTGATGAAGAAAGAAATCAATTAGGAATGTGATTTGGGATTGCAAAATTTATGACAAGTGCTTGTATCTTGTGACTCCAGGTAAAGAGAATACAGCATAGGAAAATGCATGGGTTTCTCCCATTTCCTGACTGAAAGTCACTCATATTAAAATGGCATTAATCTCATGAGTGTAGACTTACACTGATTCATCTGAAAACAGAAACTTCATCTAACTTCTTTTGCTGTTCTAATATGAGCTTTATATTTAGGAAGCACACAGGAAAGATGCCACTGTTTTCCCATTTCTTTGCTCTCGTCATCACAGCTCAATCCCTTGCTATCACCAATGAAACAAAATCTCCATTATCCAGAAAAGACAAGTAATTTTTGCCTTCTTGATTTTGTCACAAGGATAGGAAATGAATAGGCAACAATTTTTAGGAAGAGGAAGCCTATGGACGAGGGGCTTTGGCAATCTGCAATGACCTCTCTGGGATATATTAATTCTACTTTCCTGTAGTTTAACCTTTTTTTCTGTTTTCCTGAAAAGAAATGATGGGCAAAATTCTTTCAGCTCAGTTAAAATCAGCTTAACTTTTGCAAAATGATTCAACAGGTGTTTAGATAATGCTCACCCCTTTGCCAAGAGTTCTCTCCCAGGTCATAATGTAAGTATCCACATATTGGTTGTACAGTGTGAATACACAATGCTTGTTGACTCCAAGGAACAGCAGTACAGTTTTGAAATATGATCATTGCTTGGGCAGTTTCCCAGGCTTATGTATTTGTGCAGAATGTTATTTTTATTTTAGTGACACACACACAAATATACCTGTTACTTTTGAAGACATTCTTCTTCATATTCCTTAAAAAATGTGTACCACTGAAAGACTTAAACTGAGAAAGCCATTGATCTGAGTGTCAGGTGTACTGAAGCATGCAAAGTTTTGCTTCTCGTCTAAATCAAAAAAGAATTTCTTGGGGTAGTGGTGGGTGGTTGATTGATAATAAAGCTACACATTGTGAAGTAATCAAATGTGAATGCCATCTTTCAAATGGATCATCAGAGAACTTTTATTTATTATAGCAAGGACACAGGTGGGGGAGTGAGCAAGGGTGAGTTTTTCTACCTGGCTAATTTGCATTTTTACAGAATGCATTCCATTACCCATTCAAAAGACTTCCAAGAATATTACAGGTAGGCAACTTTTAGCTTAGTCATGCAGGATGTAGTAGTTGCTTCAGGGAGCCATGTGGCAATACCTTAGCTGTAAAGCACACAACTGACATTTCTATTGCCTTTCATCCTGTTTAAAACATTTGGGGTGGGGGGGAGAGACATCCATGCAGGCGTGAACTGTTGAAAGAATGCTGAGGCAGCAGCACTCATAGGAGGAAGATCAAGGAGAGGGAATGCCATGCTGCATGAGATATATTAAGAGATAGCTGAAGTGGGAAGAGCTGGACTAAAAGATAGCAGCATAAGAGGAGGCACTAAGCACCATATGCACAGAAGTAAGTGTCTACCACAATGGATAGAAGCCAGGGTGCAGAGTATGTGGAGAGGCCTCAGAGACAGCCCAACACAAAGTGGGAAGATTTAAGATGAAGGCAAGAACAACATACAATGAACTGCACATTATATAGGAACATCTGCACAGCGTATGAACTAGATCTTCCCAAGTTCAGATGGAAGATTCCACAGAGGTCATGTAGGATTGCCAGGTTAAAATAAGAGGAAAGGAAAATTGCCATGATCAGATCTCTGGATATCTTTTAGTAGTTCTCTAAGCTCTAAATGAGAAGCTGATCCTTAGCTGCACCACTCATGGCTAGTAGTGTTTCACATTGATCTTAGTCCAAGTGCTGACTGAGTGCTAATTCTATGTTCTTCTGAGTACCGATTATCTTATTTAGCATGAGACTGGCACTAGACTGGTGCTTCTTATTTCCAATTAACATAGTAACCAACTTAGTTTTTTCAATGATGTCAAGGCTATTTTGAACTATGGGCCAATTTTTTTCAACAGTTTGCATACCGACTTAACTTTTTATTTTCTTTCTCTCTCTCTCTCTCCTGCCTTTTGTCTGTGTGTGAAAGAGAAAGAAAAAAATATTACTCTTCATCTGCTTTTGTGGGGGGGAACCACATCAAATCTACTTAAAGCATTCTTAAACAATCAACTAAGTCAAGCTTGAGTAGGTGAAAGTGAGAAGAGTGTTGACAAGATTTAATAAAAATGCTGTCATGGGGATAAATAGATGTGGATTAATTTCTCATCTAGTAATCATAGCAATCAATGAATGATCATCTAATGGTGAGAACAATTAACCAGTGGAATGGCTTGCCTTCAGAAGTTAATGGGTACCCATCACTAGAGGCTTTTAAGAAGAGAATGGACAGCCATTTGTCCAGAATGGTACAGGGTCTCTTGGTTGATCAGGGGGTTGGACTAGAAGACCTCTGAGGTTCTATGTTCTATGACTACAAAAATAGTAGCTGGATTCAGATATCTTTAACGCAGTTGGCTTAATGGAAAAATTTGACTCATCATGTATTATACTTTGTCATTTTGCAGTTATTTAAAACCAAAAGCTTTTGCTCATGCTTTGCATTTCTGTCATGGCTATCCTTGACTTTGATCCCAAAGGACCTTGATTATTTTCTTCTACTCCACAAGAAGAAAGTTAAAGACTTTCTTAACCTTCTTGCAGGTTGTGTCTTATTTCTGCCTCATTTTCTTCAATTGTTCTCTAGTCAGAAGGGAATCTTGATAACTATAAAACAATTGCTGCAGTCAAATTGGTAAGGCGCCATTAACTGAAATCCCTGCTCAGAAAAATAGGGGAATTTTCATTTTGATTGAATGCTTTCATCAGCAACAGAAGAAAAGCATAGATAATGAATTTTCAACATTTTTTCCCCAAGGGCTGGGCAATCAAAAGCATTGCTGAAAGCAAACCAATACTCACTGAGACAAGTGCTAAAGTCATAGTTGCCCTTGTTTTACTTTAGAAATGGTTATAGGAACTTTAGGTAAATCAGGATTGATGATGATCTCTTTAGCTTTGTTAGATGGACAGTCTCTTTGACACTTTCACCAGCAGTGTGGAAAACTGCCAGTGATGCCTCTAATATTTTATCTTCCTTAATCTTTACAGGTAGGTCAGACTTTGCAGGAATTGTTGCCTGTTAGATCCTTTAAGCAGCTCAGATTTCTTAACGTGAAGTTGTGAGCCATATTTTGGCATCATTGCAAGGAGGCCATGTGTTTGCCAAGTTAGATTTGGTGCAGGCCTACCAACAGCTGCTGGTGGATGAGGCCACGGCAGTCGCCCAAACCATACTTACCCATCAGGGGGCCTTCAAGATCAAGCACCTACAGTTTGGGGTGAGTGTAGCCACAGGAATTTTCCAGGGAGTATTGGAGCACATGCTCAAGGGCATTCCAGGAGTCTTCCCCTACTTCAATGATGATCTCATTGCTGGAGAATCTGTAGAGGTTCTGGCTGAATAGCTTAGAGCCGTCCTTCAGTGGTTCCACAAAACAGGACTTAAATTGAAAAAAGAAAAGTGGAAGATTGGGGTAGAGTCAACTGAGTTCCTTGGGTTCTGCATCAATGCCGACAGCATTCATCCAGCAGACTCAAAGCTGAAAGCGATTCAGCAGGCCCCAAGCCCCAAGTCCAAGGGAGAATTTCAGGCCTTCTTGGGCCTTCTTAATTTTTATCATGCATTCCTCCCACATAAGGCTGCAGTGGCAGAGCCATTACATCAGCTATTAGACAAAAAGGCTCAGTAGAAGTGGACCAGTGTCCACAAAAGAAGTTTCCACACAGTCAAATCACTGCTATCCTCAAACTCTGTACTCACTCATTTTAACAAGAAACTGCCAGTCTGCATCGCATGTGATGCATCCCCATATGGAGTTGGGGCTGTGTTGAGCCATTTATTGGCTGATGGGAAACAGTCTCCCATCGCCTACTATTCGAGGACCCTGTCATCTGCAAAGCGCAATTATGTGAAGATTGATAAGGAGGCCTTGGCCATTGTGGCCAGAGTTAAAAATTCCATGACTATTTGAATGGCCACCACTTCATGGTCTTTATGGACCATAAGCCACTTCTAGGGTTGTTCACTATGAACAAGCAGACACCTCAGATTCTGTCTCCTTGAATGCTGAGGTAATCTATATTTCTTTCTGTCACTGCACATTTTTTTTGTTCGTCAGAAAAGTTCATTTCTAACTGTATTTTTTCCCTGCTCTCTGCACCTGTTGAGATACCACTTATCTGGTAACCATAGTGAAGCCCATATGACTAGTTATGTTTTGGTTTCAGACTGTTTAGTGCGCATGTCTAGAAAAAGTTTCTCACAGTTATTCTTTATTGTCCTTCACCCTTTGCTGTTACTGTCTGTTACGTTAGGATGTAGTCAGCTAGCTCTCTTTATATAATATATTTAGTTTGTATATTTTTGTAATTAAAAGGTATTTAGTAAGATTATGCGTTGTGTTTTATTTTCTTCCTTCATGCACATCATGCATTCTCTGAGGCACGATCCTTCGCCCTCTACTAAGGTGATTTTTACCTTAACATTTAGTAGCAGAGGATGGTTTGATTTATGTCTTTAGAGATGCATGTTTCTGCGGCTGTTATCAGTTAGTTAGTGCTGGTGAGGCAACGGTGATTAACTGCTGAAACATGAAGCCGAGGCTGAAAAGGGAGGCTAGGAGTTTATCCGTGGGGCGACTCCCTTCAACTTTACAGACTCCGATTGCTTCAGCCACACGCCTTGGAGAAAATGCACCTTCTCCTGTCGGCGATGCAAGGTCAGTCACTCCTTTTTCTACTTTCCAAAGCTCCCTGGTAGCTGCTCCTGAAAATATACACACTCCAGGGGCTCAAGATGAATTTCAAAGGCTTGGAGCGAAAACTAAAGTTCAGCCGAAGAAAATTCCTTCTGCTCCTTCAAGCCCCAAGCAAACTATGCGAGATAGGGCTATGCAAGGCTACTGTGCACAAATTGGTTTTTTTGAAAAGCATTTGCAGCAGGCAAAGGAATATGTGTCAATGGTTCAGCAATATGAGAGGTGTTATGAGCAAGAACCGGCCATATTGTCACACCCACAAGAAGAAGCCATATTGCCTCCTTCTTCCCCAAAGCCAAAGTCACGCCCACCATTGAGTGTCATGCCAGACGAATGGGAACTGGAGGCTCCTATGTCACATGACTATGGGCTGTCCCAAAGGACATACAGAGCCACAGTGATGCCTGAAGCTAATGTTATAGCACCATCTACTGCTGAAGCTGCAATAAGACGTGAATTGGAGCTCTCACTTTCTCAACTGTCCATGGAGGAATCTTTGCTCACAGATACAAGATTTCCACCGTTATCTGAGGCTCCAGCCCCTGATGGTGCTAGGATTCCTGTTACTATTGCTTCTCCTGTCAATATTGCTTCTATGCAAGCCCCTCTACCTGGCAGAGCACAGCCATATTTAGCCCACATGCAATTGCCACCAGGTTCTTATATGCGAAGGCCAGTGTCATCTGCAGGTTATGCTACTGCACCAGCCCCAGCGCCAGCGCCTCCTGCTGGCCAGAGTGGAATAGCAGCTCAAAGACCTGCACAGCCAGTACCTCAATTGTATGTTCCTCATCAAACACCTTCTATTGTACCACTGACTGGTGACTCAAAATTAAAGAAGTCAGGACAGAATTACAGGGCATGGGTCAGTGAGGTTGGACTTTTGCTACGCAGAGAAGGTTCTCACATGATGGTGTTTAATCCTCCTGCCCAGCCATGGACTCCTGACATATGGGACTTGGATAATAGAGCATGCACAACATTATTGATGTCAATGGACACTGAATTGCAGCTCACGTTTTCACATGATGCAACTGCCCAGCAGATTTGGACTCAGTTAGAAGCATGTTACCGGCCTACATCCATTGAGTCTACATGTTTACTTTTGTCTGAGTTCCATGGTTCCAGATTAAAACCTGGTGAACATATTGGAGCACATTTGACTAAAATGAAAGGTATTAGAAAAGAACTGGGTGAAAAAGGCTATCCTACTGATGATTTTCAAATGATCAGCATTATCATCAATTCTTTGAATTATGAGTGGAAAGATGCCATTCCCAAGATCAATCAAGTGCTTATTGCTCAACACACAGTGGATCATGTATGCAGAATTTTAACTGAAGAAGAGGCACTTATGCAAGCTGCGCCACATTTAAGGGAACCACTTGCATCAAGAGCTCCAGTGAGGCGTGCCTTCCGTGGAAGGGCCTACGTTCCAAGGATGCCAAGATGCTACATCTGCAATCGTGTGGGACATGCCACCCGGGATTGTCCCCAACGAGTTCCAGTGCCCATCACATACCAGCCCAGAGGAACAGATTCCAGAGGAGGCAGAGGTAGAGGCGGACGACAAGGTCGTGGTCGTGGTTCCAGGCATGATCCACAAGCTCCACTTGTCACATTGGTTGTGACCAATGATCCACAGCCTCAACCAGAGTACGACAGACGACTTCTTTGGACTTTGGACAGCGGAGCAGCATTACATGTTACCTACAGAAAAGAGCTTTACACAGAGCTGCACGAGCCTGAACCTGAACTTCGTGAACTTTACTCTTTTTCAAATCATCCTGTTCAGGTCATGGGAAAAGGAACTGTTTATATTGAAGAGCTCGGTGCTCTCATTCCAGATGTTTACTACGTTCCGTCTGCCAGTAGTAATTTGCTTAGTCAGAGTCATTTGTCTAGGTTTTCTCGTTTTCAGGTCCACCATCTTGAAAAAGCAAGTTATATAGTCAAAGATGGAGATATTGTTGCTGAAACCGTGTTGATTGGTGGTGTTTATTACATAAAACCAAAGTCTAAGCAGCAAGAGCAGGCAAGTATACACGCTCCAATAAGCACAGGCCCAGAGAGAGACGTCCCAGAGAGAGATCCTGTTGCTACTCCAAAGGTTCCTAAAGATAATAAAAATACAAAAAAGACACAGGTTGCTCACCGCAAGCCTGGGGTTCCTAATAAAAATGCTAATGTTGAGAATTCACTAACAGATAAACCTTTGCATTCCAGGTGTATCCATAAGTGGCATAGAAGATTGGGTCATGCCAGTTTCCGTGTTCTGAAGAAGATGCCAGAGTTTGCAAGAGGTTTGGATCTAAAGGGGTGTAAGGTGTTCTTGGACTGTGCTGTCTGCAAGAAAGCCAAATCCAAGGCAGCAGCAATTCCAAAACACACTACACGCCTGTCAACACGCATTTTTGATTTGGTACACACTGACATAGTGGGTCCTTTTGCACCAACACTTGGTGGTAAAAGATATTTCTTGACAATCGTTGATAATTATTCTAGATATGGATATGTATATCCTATGAAAGAAAAGTCTGAGACCTTTCAGATCTTTAAAGACTTTGCTAGTCTTGTCTATACCCAATTCGAGGTCAACATTGCCAGAATCCAGAGTGATCGCGGTGCTGAATTCATGTCTCAGCGTTTCCAGTACTGGATGTGTAAGAATGGGATAATACATCAGACATCTGCTCCTTATACTCCAGCTGAGAATGGAGTGGCAGAACGCAGAAATGGGGTTTTGCAAACCATGATGCGTTGCCTTCTTGAAGACGCCAACCTTGGTCTTCCATACTGGGGTGAAGCTATCAAATATGCTAACCATATCATCAACCGTACCTGGAGTAGTGTGATAAATCAGACCCCTTATTTCATGTTGTATGGACACAAGCCTGATCTCTCACATCTCCATATTTTTGGTTCCTATGCTATGGTCAATATTCCTTTAGCCCAAAGAAAGAAAGGGGGTCCTGCAGCAAAAAGGATGAGATTTATGGGTATTGACGATAATTCAAAATGGAGCAAATACATTGACTCTCATCATGTTATTGTGGTTTCACAATCTGCTACTTTTGAGGAAGATGCTGACTGGTCCAGGATTCATTCTAATGATCCTGGAGTTTATTTTCCTAGAGATGATGTTGCTGAAGCCACACAACCTGATGATCAAGATTCACAGGAGGTTGTCCCTTCCACAAGTTCTTCTCAACCTACTGTTCCGTCTTCGCAAGCCGCCGATGTTGCTGCCGGCGACAATGATGAAGACGAGGACGACACGGAAGAAGAATGGACGGTTGGTCCAAGACGTTCTAAAAGGACCACAAACGGAATCCCTCCAAAACGTTATTCGTGGCAAGTAACGAAAACTCCAGTACCTTTGATTTGTAATGTTACACTTCCACCTGAGAAGTTCACACAGATCAAACATCTTCCTGAGGCAGAACAAGATAAATGGTTTGAGGCAATGCAGGTTGAAATGGACAGTCTAAAGAAACTCCGAGTGTTTACACCTGCAAGCCCTCCAGCAAACAAGAAAGTTATTGGCACTCGATGGGTCTACAGGATCAAAAAGAAGCCGAATGGTGAGTCGTTGTACAAGGCCAGACTCGTAGCCCAGGGCTTTGCTCAACGTTATCCTGAGGACTATACAAATACATACTCACCCACAGTGCGGACTGAGAGTGTGAAAATCGCATTAGCCACTGCAACTATCCTTGGCCTAGAGGTTTTTCAGTTCGACGTTGAAACGGCTTATTTACACGCTGATCTTGACGAGGACATCTATGTGAAAGGGCCTCCAGGTTTTCGACAGCAAGAAGGGGATACCTGGTTTCTACACAAAAGTCTTTATGGTCTGAAACAGTCTGGTTTAATGTGGTACTTATGTCTTTCTGACAAACTAAATTCAATGGGCTTTATTAAGTCCGAAACAGATGAATGCGTGTTTACTAAAAGATCCGGTAATAGGTATGAGATAATTCTTGTTTATGTCGATGATATTGTTTATATTGGTCCAAATAAGCAGATGAGTGAGGGTTTTGCTAAAGCTTTACAAAAGTTTTTCACATTGAAGTCTTTAGGATGTATTAACACTTATTTAGGTGTTCAAATTGTCAAAACTCAGAAGGGGTTTAGTCCCACACAAGAAGAGAAGATTGAACAAATGTTACATCACTGCAACATGGAGGATGCTAAGCCTGTGAGTATACCCATGCAAACCGATTTTCACAATTTGGCACATGAACCAAGTCCTGAGTTCGAAGATCAAACATTATATTGCTCAGTCATTGGGTCGCTGTTATATATTAGTAGTTGGACTAGACCCGACATTGCACTTAGTGTCAATCTTTTATCACGACATGTAGGCAAGGCAAAACAGTTTCATTGGACATGTGTTAAAAAGTTATTGAGGTATCTAAAACATACAAAAGACATGAAGTTGTTGTTGGAACCAACACATACTGACTATGCAGAGTTGTGTTGTTATGCAGATTCAGATTGGGCAAGTGATAAGAAGTCACGAAAAAGTACTTCAGGTTACATGATGTTCTTAAATGGATGTCCTGTTTACTGGCATGTGCGTAAACAGAATTTTGTTTCTTGTTCCTCTACAGAAGCTGAGTATGCTTGTGTGTCTGATGCATGCAATTCTTTAACCTGGTTTGATGCTTTAGTCACAGATATCTGGACACATCCGATTCGACCGATCACTGTAATGGAAGATAATGAATCTGTGGTTTATATTTCTGAAACACGTTTTACAGGTTCAAGATCCAGACACATTGACATCCGATATCAAAACATAAGGCAACTGGTTAAACAAGGTTTTGTGTCATTACAGTATGTGCCTACACGTGATCAAATTGCTGACATGCTGAACAAACCACTTTCTACAGCCCAGCAGGAGTATCTGCGTGAGAAGATGTGCCTTACTTGAGTCTTCACTTTGCTGACGAAAGAAAAGGAATGTCACTGCACGTTTTTTTTGTTCGTCAGAAAAGTTCATTTCTAACTGTATTTTTTCCCTGCTCTCTGCACCTGTTGAGATACCACTTATCTGGTAACCATAGTGAAGCCCATATGACTAGTTATGTTTTGGTTTCAGACTGTTTAGTGCGCATGTCTAGAAAAAGTTTCTCACAGTTATTCTTTATTGTCCTTCACCCTTTGCTGTTACTGTCTGTTACGTTAGGATGTAGTCAGCTAGCTCTCTTTATATAATATATTTAGTTTGTATATTTTTTAATTAAAAGGTATTTAGTAAGATTATGCGTCGTGTTTTATTTCCTTCCTTCATGCACATCATGCATTCTCTGAGGCACAATCCTTCGCCCTCTACTAAGGTGATTTTTACCTTAACACTTTCAGCCTACAGCTACAGGCTGATTGACAAACCAGGCAAAGAAATGGGCCATGCAGATGGCCTTAGCAGATTGCCCCTGCCACATGTGGAGCCAGATCCAGCTCTGGCTGCACGCATCCTGGCTCTACAGGATTTGCCAGAGTCTCCTCTCCATGCTGGAGATGTACGTAGCTGCTGAGACAGCAGCTGATAAAACGCTTAGCCATGTGTTAAATTGGGTACACACAGAATGGTTGGACAAATGTCCAGGGCCAGAATTTCAGTTTCTTCATGAGGAGAGATGAGCTTTCGGCTCATAAAGGGTGCATTCTTTAGGGAAATAGGGTCATAGTCCCCAGCTCTTTAAGGCCCAGGTTCTTGAGTCTCTGCACGAAGGCCATCTGGGAATAGTCCGGATGAAGGCACTGGCGAGGAGGTACCTTTGGTGGCCAGAGCTAGATAAAGATGTGGAGGCCAAGTACATGGTTGCTACACATGCCAACAATCCAGACCAGAGATGCCGCAGGTCCCTGTCCACCCTCACACACCATGGTCAAGAATCCACATTGATTTTGCCGGGCCCTTTCAGGGACAGCTGTTTTTAATAGTGGTCAATAGCCACTCTAAATGGTTAGAGGTTGCACCAGTTCCCACTATGACTACTGCCAGGACCATCCAGGAACTGTGCAGAATATTTGCAACACATAGGCTTCCAGACACCTTAGTCTCAGACAATAGCACTCAGTTTACCGCTTCAGAATTCTAGGCCTTCGTCAGGGCAAATCTCATAAGGCATGTCACATCAGCTCCCTTTCACCAGGCATCAAATGGTCAAGTGGAACACATGGTCCACACAACCAAGGAATCGATTGTCACAAGGGATTGGCACCACAGACTGCCCGATTTTCTACTCTGCCAGCACACAATGCTCTGCACCACCATGGGCAGGAGCCTAGCCGAGCTCCAATGGGACCAATGCTTGATCACCAAACTGGACAGGCTACATCCCAACAGAGTCGCCTCAAACACTGCACCAAGAAGTTTGTAGGTTGGTGACCATGTTTGGACCTGGAATTACAGGCAAAGGGCTTTGTGGGTGGCAGTAGTGGTTGTTAAGGTGTCAGGACCACTTTCCTATGAGGTGATCCTGGAAGATGGACGAGTCATTTGCCAGCACATTGACCAGCTGCATTGGAGGCTAGCGGATCAGTCGTTGGCTCAGGACTCCCAAGAGGGCTGAACACAGGGCCCACATGACAGCGGTCCAACAGAGAAGCTTGCATGCTCCAACAGAACTCTTGCTCAAGGTGAAGGGGAGATGGCCGTAGAAGAGTCTCCTCCAGACACACAGACTGTATCCACTGAACAGGACAGGCAAACTGTGCTGAAAGACAGCCTTGCAGACTTTGCTGCATGATTGGACTTTGGTTCGGGCTCACTGGGTCTGGCCAGCCAAAGGGACTCAAGTCAATCTGACTCCACTGAACCTCAGAGCCCTGGTCTACCCAGCCTGGCAGGCAAGCAGGTAGACCAGGAGATCCCTGCAACCCTTAGACGTTCTGAATTGTCAAGAAAGCCACCTTAATATCTACAAGATTATGTCAAACAATTGAGAGTTTGAGCTATCTAGGGGGAAGGGGTGTAATGTATTGGCCACACTTTTAAATCACTTGCTTAATGTCTGTTCACTTGCTTAATGTCTGACCTAGATTTCTGTGTTATGTAACGGTTGCTATTACTGAAAGCCAAACTAGCTGTCTCTAGGCTGATAATTAGGTTTTGGGCAAGAAACTGTTACTTTAAACCTATCGGTTGCCGCCTAGAGGCTAACCATATAAATAGCTTTACAGCAGCCATTAGGGCTGCTTCTGTTCTGAGTTAATAAACCTGTTTGCTGTTTCAACATTTTGTCTCGCTTAATGCCTATAGAACCGAAGATATACCAATGATGATATTTTTTTCCTGAGGGTTATCATGTGAAAAAAGGGTGGGGAAAATGAGGAAAGGATTAATTTAGTCCACATTAAATATATAAATAAGTGGAAGAAGCAGGAGGACAATATAGTCTAGCCAACAATAAATCAATAGCTAATTAATAGCAAAATGAAAAAGGTCTAGGACTTCTGTCAGTGTTGGCAAAATAAAGGTCATCTCTCCTTTCCTAAATCTGCTTAGTGTTGTGAATACTGGCAGGTTTATTGCCAGTAAGGCAAGGGCAGATGTTTCAGCAGGCAAAATTAGCTGATAGATTTAATGTCCACACTTCGACATAGATCTAAAAATCTTCTTTAGGAATGTAGTCTGAATAAAAAAGGGTTGATGTAACTAGGAAACAAAGCTTGTGGGTACACATTTGGACATATAGCAATTTCAGTTCTTGTATCACCAAGGAAGTAGTGCTCAGGATCCTTACTGACCAACAACAACAGCTGGAAGCAAGTAAATCACCTGCAGCATTTTTTGGAAAAATTAGAATTTCTTTCTTGGTTGCTCAGTGTTCATATTCTCATTCATCTGACATAGGACATAGAAAGATACTTTACACCAAGTTAAAACATAGCTCTATATTATACAGTACAGACAGTGTAGACCGAGAAGCACCAGTCATCAGCTGGGCTTCTTTCCAACCCTAACTGGATATATCAAGGACTGAATCTGGGCTTTAAGCAAAATGCTAATTTACTATTGAGCAACCTACTCTGTCTCACAGCAGATCCATATTCCCTGTCTGTTTCAATTTCTGGGATCATCATTGTCATTGATGTCATTGTCAATTCACTCAAGCCTGCAGTAAATGCAATCTGTATTTTCCTGCAGCATCCCAAATTAATGTCTTCTATGGAAGAAGCAGGGCTTTTTTTCTCATAGAACACTCAGAACCTTGGATGGAACCTTGTAGGGTAGGCAAGGCAGGTTGTATGACATGTGTGAGTTCTGGCACCTTTTTCTTTTACAAAAAAAGCACTGGGAAGAAGGGATGAACAATTCATTATCTGTGCTTTACTGCCTTGCAAACCAATGTCCCCATTACAATTGCCAGGGCTTTTTTTTCTCATAGAACGCTCAGAATGGAGTTCTGGCACCTTTTTTAGATGGAACCTTGTAGGGTAGGCAAGGCAGGTTGTGTGACATGTGGGAGTTCCGGCACCTTTTTCTTTTACAAAAAAAGCACTGCCAATTGCAGTTGTTTTCACTGGTGGATTTTCATCTTTTCTATCTCACTTGTGAAAGAAGAGGTAACTAGCAAATTCTTGGCAATTTTATTTTAGTTTCCAAATTAACTAAAAGGAAGGAAGGAAGGAAGAAAGGAAGGAAGGAAGGAAGGAAGGAAGGAAGGAAGGAAGGAAGGAAGGAAGGAAGGAAGGAAGG
>JAKJMR010000227.1:293074-316088 GCA_024449315.1 Daboia siamensis
AGGAAGGAAGGAAGGAAGGAAGGAAGGAAGGAAGGAAGGAAGGAAGGGAGGAAGGAAACCAGTCTAGCAGTCCACCAGTAGACTGATTAAATAAAACAAAAATCCAAGTGAAAAAGTGAATATTTTTGGTTAATTGGTATTGTTATTTTTGTTTGTCTAGTTTCAAATAGGAAATCTTCATGTTAGCAAAAGTGATAACCACTATACCACTAAAGATTTCCTAGAGCAAAATTAAGGAGCCAAGCATGGGCAAATGAAAGAAAGGAGCTTCATAAGATAAGAGCTTCATTCTTTAATAATCAAGATCAAGCGAAGAATTAGTACCACTTTATAAAACCACACCTGAAATACTGCAACCAATTTTGGTCACCATACTACAAAAAAAGATGTTGAGACCTTGGGAAAAGTTTAGAGAAGAGCAGCTAAAATGATCACAGGCCTGGAGACTAAAACATATGAAGAATGGCTGCAGGACTTGGGTTTGGCCAGTCTAAAGAAAAGAAGAAACAGGGGGGACATGATAGCAGTATTCCAGTAATTGAAGGGCTGCCACAAAGAAGAGGGGGGTCATGTTATTCACCAAAGCACCAGAGGGCAGGACAAGAAACAATGGTTGGAAACCAACCAAAAAGAGAAACAACCTGGAATTAAGGAGAAACTTCCTAACAGTGAGGACATTTAACCAGTGGAACAGCTTGCCTTCAGAAATCATGGGCACTCCATCACTGGAGATTTTTAAGAAAAGACTAGACAGTCACTTGTCTGAAATAGTATAGGTTCTTCTGCTTAAGCAGGGGGCTGGCCTAGAAGACCCCTCAAGGTCCCTTCCAGCTCTATTCTATTCAATTAACCAGATAAGAACTGAAGAAGCTTCAGGGATGATAAGCAAAATGTCTTCAATGAAAAACAAAGTCCAGTTACCTTTTGAAACAACACCGTTGGCACATTTATAAAATAAGATTTTAAAACTGAATGCATAGAAGTTAAAGAAGATATTATAGAGCATCAACTAAAAGTCTGCACAAGATATACTAGGGGAAGCAATATTTAATTTTCTTAGTAACTTTGGGTACAAACCTGAAGGCTATCCAAGCTTGGTCATTTAGTAGTTAGCACATAATTTTTTTATTATGAAAATAGTTTAAGTAGTTTGTAACTGGAGGGTAGATTAATTATGTCATGCAAAAGTGATAGGACATTTCAGAAACATCTGCACTACTATATTCATGCTAAGTGGATACACAATTCCACAGTCTGAGCAAGTACACAAACACAACTGTAAGCAGCACAATTCTATTTGTTCAACAGTACAACTAAGGAGAGAATTCACATATGCCAGTGTAAAAGCCCTTCTGTGAGGTGGGACTAATAAATGATAACATTTATTGGAGAACTGTTACAGAAGAGTCTGTGAGCTGTTTGTAGCAAGGATAAGAAGTGTTGATTCTATCTCTTTGTTAAATCAAGACCTAAAAATTCTCTGGGTGAACTTCCCCAGGCTTTACTCAAGTTTAGCATGGACATAGCTAGAGAGACCAGCCAATAATATGCCACAACATTCATTATACTGTATATTTCTTCTAAGAAGCCTGATTTCTGTCCACCAGAACTGTTGAGCTACAGATTTGTCATCTCCAACCTTACTCCCACCCCCACCCCCAATTTATTTAAGTCAATAACTTCAACTGGCATAGATCTAATCAATGGGGGGGGTTAGAGTGGGGAACAAGCTGGCACTGCAGTAGCAGCATTCTTCATCACTCCATGTCTCTGTTTTGTTATTAACTTTTCATCCTCTTTTGTCCACCTGCCTATCTATCATTTATCTTTTGTACTTTCCTGAATTGACTAGATGGGAATTGGGAAAAAGAGAAGTATACTCAGTTGAATTCAGAAAAAAAATTTCTTATTGCAAAGTCGTACCTGGATGTAAATGAATAGCCAAGTGCTACTTTGACACGAATGCAACTGCATCGAAGGGTGCAAGATCAATTTTGGTGATTCTGAGGTGGATCCACTGAGCATTCTGTTCCTAGTCCTGCTGGAAGCAAATGTCCTAGAAGATCTGCCCAGAGAAAGAAACTAATCACTAATATTTCTTTTTTGGCATTAGTACAAGGGATTAAAAAAAAGTTGGCAAATTACTGGTCGGACCACTCTAACCAGCATCTGAATAAAAGACCCAGTCATCACCATAGTCAAAGTGGAAGAAGAATTGATAAAATCTTTGCTTTAAAAAAATCTGCATCATTCGAATTTTTTTTAATCCACCAGAGACAAACAGTTAAGGCTACATGTAGAAGAATCCACCCCCCGCCAAAAAAAGAAGCCAAGATACTGAAGTGATATTAAAATAAAGATTTTACTTTCTTCTCTTCATTTCCTCAGAGTCTTACCCATGTCCTTCTTGAGAAGTGAGTGAATGAGTGATTGTTTGTTCTCCTTGGAAAAGCTATACATTGCTATCAAACTAAGTTTAGGGGTTATTTTGAGTAAATATATTGGAAGCAGTAATTGACTTCTTAATTCATAAGTGGAAACCTTATTTTACTCTGGAGGCCAGATTTTAAGATAGGAATGAGCAAAGAGAGAGGCCAATCAGGTAATAGATTCAAATCACTTTTGAGGGTAGGAAGGTATTGTATTATTTCCTTACTGTAATTATTCTACGTCTTACTTTCTGTTCCCAATATGGTATTCCATTCCTTCTCTTCCCATCCCTTTCCTTCCACTCATTCCATTATGTTGTTAGAGTCTCCATCCTCTTATACTTACAGTATTTTCTGCAAGAATACTGGAAAGAACAACATCTCCCAATAGGCAAAGTCATCAACCAAGCTTTCTGTAACATTTCCAGGCCATTGCAACATAGTCTTAATCATGTTGAATTCATCTTTTTTTTTATTTAAAAGTTTTACAATACATTTTAGAATACACCCCCCCTCCTCCCCCTCCCCTCTCCCAGCCCCTCCCCACCCACCCCTCCCCCCTCCCCGACTTCCCAGAGCTGAATACAGGGTATAAAAATACAAACAAACATATTCTAAAATATGCTAACAACAATAAAACATTAAGTTCTATCGCACTTTAACTCTTAGTAAAATAACTACTAATTATACATCATATAGATCCACTACTTATTCAAATGCTAAATGAAACTTTTTAGTCCCATATTTATTCTGAATATAATCAATCCATCTCCTCCATTCCACAATGTATCTCTGTTGCGATTGGTCTTTCAAGTACGCTGAAATCTTTGCCATTTCCGCCAAGTTGGAAACTTTCAAAGTCCACTCTTCTATAGTCGGCAGTTCTTCCTTCTTCCAATATTGCGCTACTAAGAGTCTCGCTGCCGTGATTAAATTCAACATCAACTTAGAATCTATAACAGTAGTATCTGTAATAATACCCAGTAAAAACAATTGCGGAGAAAACTTTATCCTTTTCTTAAATATCTTTTGCATATTCCACCAAATTTTGATCCAAAAAGCTTTAACCTTTTTACAAGTCCACCATATATGAAAATACGTTGCATCCTCACAACCACACCTCTAACATTTGGGCTGGCAGTTCGGATACATACTTGCTAATTTTTTAGGATCTAAATGCCATCTATAAAACATTTTATAAAAGTTCTCTCTTAAATTTTGGGCCTGTGTGAATTTTACATTTCTAACCCAAATCTTTTCCCAAGTATCCATTGTTATAACTTCTTGAAAATTCTGAGCCCACTTTATCATACAGTCTTTAACCAATTCCATTTCTGAATCAATTTCTATCAATGCATTATATATCCTTTTTATATGTGCTTGACCTTGATCTCTAATTTGTTTTACCAAATTGTCATCACTCATCGAGAAACCAACTTTCTGGTCCTTTTTCCACCTTGCCTGTAATTGCCCATACTGAAACTTCTTTTAAGATGTTATATGGCTTTAGTTGCCATACATTCCTTTCTAGACTTAAAATTTCCTTGTATGTAGTCTCATCATGTTTAAATCCCACATTTATATTTTCTATTGCGTGTTTAGGTATCTTGTAATTTAACTTGTCTATACTTTTTCCAAACTCGCAACAGAGCGTGCCTTAAAATATGCATTTTAAACACATTGTCCACCTTCTTATCATACAATAAATATGCATGCCAACCAAATAACAAATCATAACCCTCAAGATTTAATAATCTCCCTTGTGTTAAATTAAACCAATCACTTATCAATGACAAAGCAGCAGCCTCATAATATAATTTAAAATTAGGCATTTTAAGACCGCCTCTTTCATGCGTATCTTGCATTATCTTAAATTTAACTCGTGGATTTTTCCCTGCCCAAACAAATTTATTAATTCCTTTTTGCCATTCCTCCAAATTTAGATCCTTTTAAAGTATAGGTATCATTTGAAATAAGAATAAAAATTTTGGCAATACATTCATTTTCACTGCTGCAATTCTTCCCAATAAAGATAATTTTAGTTTTTTCCAACTATCTAATTCTTTCTGTATTTTTCCCCATAACTTTTCATAATTATTTTTGTATAACTTCACATTTGAAGTTGACAGATATATCCCCAAATATTTAATCTTTTTAACTATTTCAAATCCCATTATCTCTTCTAAAACAGCCTTTTGTGATACAGTCATATTCTTAGACAATATTTTAGTTTTTTTGTGTATTTATCTTAAATCCAGAAACTTTCCCATATGACATTATTATCTCCATCAATTCTACAACTGAATAATCCGTCTGAGTTAATGTAACAACCAGGTCATCCGCGAACGCCCTCAATCTATAATCCTGATCTCTTATTTGAATTCCCCTAATTTTATGCGAATCACGTATTTTAATCAGTAATATTTCCAATGTTAGAACAAATAATAGAGGTGACAACGGACACCCCTGCCTTGTGCCCTTTTCAATATGACATGGTTCAGTCAAACTATTATTTACTATTATACGGGCTGTTTGCTTTTGGTATATTGCCCTAATTGGTTGTAAAAAAATTTCCCCAATTCCATTTTCTCTAATACTTTCATCAAAAATTGCCAATCCAATTGATCAAAGGCTTTTTCAGCATCCAAAAAGATCAGCGCTGCGGGGATCTGGTTGTTTCTTTCCAAAAATTCCAATAAATCTACAATATGTTGAATTCATCTTGCATCTACCTATGAAATGTTCACTGTGAATAAACTGTGATAACCTGGGGTACTCTATGGTGAAGAGATGGAGAAAAGGAAGGAGATTAGGCTACCCATGTCTCTATTACATAGTATATTAAGTAATAAGTCACGATGGGTATGCATATACAAAGATAAAAAATAAATTTACCACCCAGGGATATTTTTAAGAGAAAAATGGCAGGGTTCTCTAAAATAAAATCCATTGTATTACTTAGGAGTGACAAAACATGGATTATTCTAGTTGGAATGGGACAATTTGCCATAGCTGTCTTGCTCCAGCCAACTCAGCCTGGCCAACTCACCCGGACCAACTTGATGCAGAACAACTTGATATGACTAATTCACCATGGGACAACTTGCCACAGGACAATTCAATGCAGGATAACTCAATGTGAGATAACTGTACTGTTATCTCCACTGTTTCTTTGACACAATTTTAATTTTTGTCATTCACATTTCATTTTGTCCCCTTAAGCATTCTTTCTTTAATGATTCTATTCTACCATTTCTTCAATATTTGCAGAGAGACAGCTGTAGCGAATCAGCCACAGCGAGTTGTTCTAGACCAGGGGTGTCAAACTGCTGGCCTGCGGGCCGGACATGTCACACAGAAGCCACGCCCACCCCATTGCCAGCAATGGCAAAACAGTCCTGATATGTTGTGCGACATTACTTGATGTCATGAGTTCGCCATGTCTGTTCTAGACCCTTCTCTAGTACCTGTCATTCTTCACTCAAGAATTCAAAAGTTTTGGGGTTTTTTTAGCAAAAAAACAATTCTCCACCAAAAATGTATATTTGCAAAGATTGTATTTAAAGTAAATATATATTGGGGGCATTTGCATTTTTAAAAATAATTAAAATCAAAGGTATCTTTTAACAATAATAATATCTGGGAGATATGTAAACATTTGCTTTAAAAAAAGCTTTGTATTGATGTAGATTTATCAGTGGTTTCATTTCAATAAAATCATGGAAAAAAGATTGAATGAAATGTGCGGGTGCCTGGAACGCTGACATGGAATCATTTTAAACTGATTCTGTATCTTTAGCATTTTTGTTTTGGTATTAGATTATTCTTTACTGTGGCATCACGAAGTTAGGCCACTGCAGCTGAATGGGCTAAAATATGCTGGCTTTGAATGTATAAAGTTGAATGCTTCTTTAGCATTAATTTGGGATGATTTCAGGTCCAATGAGCTTTTTTCACATTAAGCAAAATGAAAATCCAATAATGTATGTATGGGCAGTCATGAAATTAAAACAACTGGGCTAAGAAAATTCAGGATACTAAATGATAATTCACTCCCTAAGCTGGATTCATTTGGTGTCATAGTTGGTTAAGCGCTTGATGCAGCTAGGCAGTGCTCATGACCATTGAAGTGAAAAGCAAACTGAACAAAAGTGTAAATCTGTTCCTTATAATCTAATTTTCAAACAAAGCTTTAATAATGTTAACCTATATTAATTCAGGTAATTGTCACACTTTTGTAATTTTTATTCCAGACTTCACTTTTCCTTAGCTGCAGCTTAAATCCCAAGAATATATGTGGGTTTTTTTTTCATTCCTTTCAAATTTTGACCTATTCCTTCAATGTTGTTTTTTAAATATTATTATTTTTATGATTATTTTAGAAACCAACTTTATACAGGGACATCGACCTTGTGGGTGTAACTATCAACTAATGCAAGCTGGAGATTTTTAAGTACAGGTAGTCCTTGACTTACAACCATTTGTTCAGTGACCATTTAAAGTTACAACAGCACTGAAAAAAGTGACTAATGACCATTTTTCACACTTACATCCATTGTAGCATCCCCCGCCATATGATCAAAATTCAGGTGTTTGGCAATTAGCTCATATTTATGACAGTTGCAGTGTCCCTGGATTATGTGATCACCTTTTATGACAAGCAAAGTCAACAGGGGAAGCCAGATTCACTTAACAACCATGTTGCTAACTTAACAACCACAGTGACAACTATTTCAAAAATGGTTGTAAAACAAGGCAAAACACATTTAACAACTGTCTTGCTTAGCAATAGAACATTTGGGCTCAATTGTGGTCATCAGTCAAAGATTACTGTATTGCTTTAAAATATAAACAGTAAGGCTCGAGTCGTGTGGTTAATGAATCCCATTAAATAGTCGCATTATTCAAATTCACATTATTCAAATAGATAGAAATGATTCCATTTTGATGGAAAGTACGGTAATTGGTTCCACCTCAATGCCAAAATGCAAATAATTTTTTTAAACATAGGTTTTATGTTTATTATGAAACACTACATAAAGAGGATAAATCCATATACAAAGGATACCTACTCTCTCTGCTGTAGTTCTTCAAAATAAGACTCTTCTTTTCTGAGCTTTCTTAAAATGGAATCTTACTCTTCTCCATTTCTCACACACAATAATGAGCATCTAAAAATCCACTTTAGTGTTTCTCTAACTGAATTTGGGCTTGTATTAAATGTGACTGGTATCAATTTGTACTGTAATTCACACTAAATCAAATTTCTCATTATTTGAGCTCACACTAACTGTAATATTGGGCTTTGTCTTACTAAAGAGTATCACGTGGGGTTAATTGCTGGAAGGTTGCTTAAGCAGGGAAGCTGGCTAATGGCTCCCAGCTCCTCAGACAACCCGTCTCCAGCACTGCCATTGGCTGCTTCTAGGGTGGCAATAGGTTGCTTTAACCCTATTGGCTGCCACCTAGAGGCCAGGGTATAAATAGCTGCATTCACAGTTCAGTTCCTGTAAGCAAATAAAGAATGATTCTTGCTGAACTCACTCGCCTCGTTTCTTCAATCAAGCACAGAACCCAGTATATAACACTAACCATGACCGTATTTGGCATTTGAAGCCCAAAACAGGCATAGCAGTGATACTGTGATTTCATTGGTATGGCAAAACTAGGATTTTCCTTTCATTCCTTTTTTAAATATATATTTGAAGATTTAATAACCAATGTTTACTGCTTTTCCCCCTTAAAAAATGGATTTGCCCTAATTTAGCAGTTTGAAGTTGAACCTGCCTTTTCTGTAAAACTTCTGGTTCATTCCTAGTTCTGATGTCCTATTGAAGAAGGAGATTCTGTTACATTTCATTTTCTTGCTACACTACATTCCTAGTCAATATGTTAAACTGTGGGGTATTTGGTGAATTGTAGCTTAGCAACACTGGAGGACCTCATGTCCCCCATCCCTGCAGTAATGTAGCTTGACTTTGATCATTTGCAGTATGTTCCTGCCCCTGCTTTTCTTTTCCAATTTTTTGTTAGTGGGCTGAATTTTGGATTCCTTAAGGCAGAAATCTGTATCTTTGTGTTTTTAAAAAGATCATGCACATTAATGAAGCCATAGAAATGATGATAAAAATAATAGTAATTAATCAATATCTTTGATAGTGTTGGTCTACCCAGAAATATCTATCATTCTTATCTATCTATATTTCTTTTCTTCTATCTATATATTGGCAGAAGAAACTGGAAAGGTAAAAAATATCAATAGCCATGGTAAAGAAGTTAATGCGCAGAAAGGTTTTTATAAGAATAGCCCACCGATCTGTGTCAATCTCCTTGATTCAACCAATTTGTAAAGACCCCTTGATAATGTTTGCCAAATCAGCTCCTCATGAGTGAACTCCTTGACAAAGCCTTATTATTTCTGAATTGAGTTGTAATGTGTTTAATGAAATTTTTGCAAGTTGTACTGTGTGGACATTCCTCCACCCACCTTCTTCAGGCTTAATGTTATTACTTGTGATTACAGTCATGTGAATAATTCACCAGAATGGTTTATTCAACAAATTGAATCTCTCTTTTGGTTTGTGCAGTGTCTGTAAACAAAACCAAATTATTTGCAAATTTAATCACTGAATAATTCTTTGTCTGTTGTCTACAGACTGTTGTCTGGTTTCATAGTTTAATATGCAACTAGAGTTTTATTTTCCTTTTTGAAATGAATATTCAACAGTAATGCTTAAAAATAACTTTTACAAGGGTATGCCAGAGTGTGCATCTGGTGAAACTCACAAGAACATAGGAAGTAACTTTATACAAATCAGAAAATTGATCTACATAACTTTAGAATTTTAGTTAGGTGTTTTCCAGAACTGAATTTGAGAACTAAATGTGTTCTACCTCTGAAAACTATATATTGTCTCTCAAAATCTAGTAATATTCCACTGGCTTCAAACTGTGGTTTTACATTATTTCAATCATTTTTATACAGGCTATGACTCTTATAAATAATCCAGTATCCAAACTAACAATGACCATTGTTATAGGCAGACTGTGTGAAAACCCATTCCTATTTTATTTCATTTCATTTCTATTTTATTCCACCTCTCCTTGGTTTTGCCATGTTTTCAAGGGGGAGGGGGATGTACCTGCGGGGCTATTGCTATTGCTTTCACTTCCTCCCTTCACTACAATGTAAACCCTTATTTTGTTTATTGAGTCTGTATCCTTTTTCCTGCTTATCTCTCTCTCTGAACTCTATCTTTTAAACTGTCAATTAAGAACAAAGGAGAATAAGGAATATAACTTCAGTGCCTGGTTTATGTCCACACTCCCAGAGAAAGGTGTGAAGAAGCCGCTGACCCTTGCTGTGCAAACTGGAGATGGAGCAATGTTATCTCCCTGGTTCCCACAATGGACTTAACACTTGGAGATTGGCTATCCCACATTGGGCAGTTGATCCATGGGGTGGGGTCCAGGTTGGGGACACTATAATCTACCGTGTTGTGTGGGAAATCTCAGATCCTGTCTATTATGCCTGCTATCTCCTATTCTTAATAAAAGTTCCTGCTTGGAAGAAATTGTGTCCAAGAAGTCTGCTTTCTTAAGATGTGGGCTTGAAGTAGGTCTTGACAGACTGCTTTCTCTATTGCAATGAAATTATAAGTCTGTGTTAACTTGTGCTGTTTAGTCAGTCTTAGCCCTAGGGAGAAGGTATGGCAAACCACTTGTGAAATATTGCCAAGAAACATGCAGGGACCAATCCTGACAGAAGTCAAGCTATTCTCCAAAGCACCTGAAAGCAGGACAAGAAGCAACGGATGGAAACTAGTCAAGGAGAGAAGCAACCTAGAACTAAGGAGAAACTTCCTGACAGTTAGAACAATTAACCAGTGGAACAACCTGCCTCCAGAGGTGGTGAATGCTCCAACACTGGAAGCTTTTAAGAAGAGACTGGACAGCCATTTGTCTGAAATGGTATAAGGTTTCCTGCCTGAGCAGGGGGTTGGACAAGATGACCTCCAAGGTCCCTTCCAACTTTATTATTATTATTATTATTATAGAATGACCCAAAGACACTATTTATATATTTTACTGGCCTACCTCATAATCACTAATAGTAGAACACACATACCCCCTCTGTTTCCTATAGGTATTATCTTTACAATAGGGAGAGCAAATTTAAAAGCATTTCCTATTGCAGTATCTGTTTATTGATGTAATAAGGAAGTTCCTGTTTGGTTATCAGCAGAGGCGATCTTGAGGCCTATGTGGGTAACCAATAAGCCTTTACACAAGTCAGGTCCAATTTAGACAATTCAGTGATTCCCACAGGGCTAAGTAAATGTCATTGAGTTCACTGCTTTGTGTTTAATTGCATTGTTGGTGACATTTTTTTTCCCCTTCACAGTTGCCAAAGATGCTTCTCCCTCCCCTTTCTATAGTTTTAAATTACACCAGAAAAAAATCAATAGAACAAGATTCTTCTTTGCAACAGTGAGTTTAAGCCTCTCTGTTTCCTATTGAATCACCTGTAATGAGAACAATTCTAGGGAAAATGTTGCTACTAAAGTGATAATTACATGAAGATTGCTCACCTAACAGCTGTGAATATAATCCAGAGGCCTTCTTTATCCTCTGTGAGTTCTTACACAATCAATAGGTGCTTGGTTCCAGCTTCAAGGATATGATATACATTGTTTATCAAGGTAGTACAAGACAGGAAAAGTAGAGAAACCTTTTACTGTAATTCCTAATTTTCAACATAGCTGTTAATTCCTATGCTGGTAGTTCCATGTAAGCAGTTTTTATTTCAAATAGTGGTGCATCCCAATATCTTAGAATATCTTTTTGTACAAGTTTCATTGCAACTATTTATTTAAAAGCGCCCATTTAATCTGTTCCTGTCCCTAATCCCAATGGAATGATTGGCACCAATCAAACTTGGATTATTTATTATCTCCAAGCAAACCTATCTCTCAGTGTTCCAATAAAGATAATATTTGCATTTGGAGGTACAAAACAATTTAAAAAAGTGATAACTAAAGTTATTCCACTTGAAAACAAAATCTGTTGATGCACTTAGAATATGACAAACTTCTACCTAAGAAAGGTTGCCTTCACTTGTAACAAGGAATTAATTATTATTTGTTGTTGTTAGTTTCAAAGTCATGTCTGACCCATTGCAATCCCATGGACAACATTCCTCCAGGCCTTCCTCTCCTCTACCATCTTCTGGAGTCCATTTAAGCTCACATCTACTGCTTCAGTGACTCCATCCAGCCACCTCATTCTGTCATCCCCTTCTTCTATTGCCCTCAATCTTTCCCAGCATTAGGCTCTTCTCCAGTGAGTCCTTCTTTCTCATTAGGTGGCCAAAGTATTTGAGTGTCAACTTCAGGATCTGGCCTTCTAAAGAGCAGTCAGGGTTGATCTTCTCTAGCACTGACTGATTTGAACACCTTGCAGTCTAAGGGACTCACAGGAGTCTTCTCCAGCACCATAGTTCAAAGGCTTCAATTCTTTGGTGCTCAGCATTTCTTATGGTCCAACTTTCACTGCCATACATTGCAACTGGGAAGACCATAGCCTTGACTATATGCATTTTTGTTGACAGGGTGATGTCTCTGCTTTTTAGTGTGCTGTCTAGATTTGTCATGGCTTTCCTCCCAAGGAGCAAGTGTCTTTTAATTTCTTGGCTACAGTCTCCATCTGCAGTGATCTTGGAGCCCAGGAAAATAAAATCTGTCACTACCTCCATTTCTTCCCCATCTATTTGCAAGGAATTGAGAGGGCCAGATGCCATGATCTTGGTTTTCTTAATGTTGAGTTTCAACCCAACTTTTGCACTCTCCTTCTTCACTCGCAATAAGAGGCTCTTTAGTTCCTCTTCACTTTCTGCCATTAGAGTGGTATCATCTGCATATCTTAGGTTGTTGATATTTCTCCCGGCAATCTTAATTCCAACTTTTGATTCATCTAGCCCTGCCTTTCTTATGATGTGCTCTGCATATATGTTAAATAGGCAGGGTGACAGTATATAGCCTTGCTGGACTCCTTTCCCAATTTTGAACAAATCAGTAGTTCCGTGTCCAGTTCTCACTGTTGCTTCTTGACCCGCATATAGGTTTCTCAAGAGACAAATAAGATGGTCCGGTACTCCCATCTCTTTAAGAACTCGCCACAATTTGTTGTGATCCACACAATCAAAACCTTTAGCATACTCAATGAAGCAGAAGTAGATGTTTTTCTGGAACTTCCTAGCTTTCTCCATGATACAGTGTATGTTGGCAATTTGATCTCTAGTTTATTTTATTTATTTATTTATTTATTTTATTACATTTATATACCGCCCTTTCCCGAAGGAGTCAGGGCGGTTTACAGGGTAATTAAAAAACACAGATATAAAAGTTCAAAACAAATTAAAAAAAATTATAATAATCCAAAAAACCCCAGTTCAAATTAAGGTTAGACTAACTTAGAATTAAAAATTCTCAGCCTGGGCTAGAAAGCTCGAAGAGCTATGTCTTCAGGTCCTGATGAAATGAACGGAGGTCGGGGGCAGTCCTCAACTCCACCGGCAGCTGGTTTCAAAGGGCAGGCGCACCCACAGAGAAGGCCCTGCCCCTGGGTGTCATCCGCCGGCAATCTCTCACCGGCGGCACCCTGAGAAGACCCTCCCTGTGGGAGTGCACTGGACGAAGGGAGCTTGATGCCAGCAGCAGGTGTTCCCTCAGATATCCCGGACCCAAGCCATTTAGGGCTTTATAGGTCATCACCAGCACCTTGAATCTCACCCGGAGGGCAACCGGAAGCCAATGCAGCTCGCGGAGTAGAGGTGTTACATGGGAGTATCGGGAAACCCCCATCACAACTCGCGCGGCCGCATTCTGCACCAGTTGAAGCCTCCGAGTGGTCCTCAAGGGCAGCCCCATGTAGAGAGCGTTGCAGTAATCTAAACGGGAGGTCACGAGCGCATGAGTGACTGTGCGTAGGGCATCTCGGTCCAGATAGGGTCGCAACTGGCGCACCAGGCGAACCTGGGCAAAAGCCCCCCTGGTCACGGCTCCTATATGATCTTCAAAATTGAGTCGTGAATCCAGGAGGACGCCCAAGTTGCGAGCCCTATCAACGGGGGGTAACATCTCACCCCCCATCGTTAGAGATGGAATAATTTTGTTAACCCGAGATGCCGATATGCACAGCCACTCAGTCTTGGCGGGATTGAGATGAAGCCTGTTTCTCCCCATCCAGACCTGGACCGCCTCCAGGCAACGGGACATCACGGAGAGGGCATCGCTGGGTTGGTTCGGGGTGGAAAGAAAAAGTTGGGTATCATCAGCGTACTGATGATACCCCACCCCGAAACTACGAATGATCTCACCCAGCGGCTTCATATAGATGTTGAACAGGAAAGGCGAGAGAACCGACCCCTGAGGGACTCCATAAATGAGAGGCCTCGGGGCGGATCTCTGCCCTCCCGTCAACACCAACTGCGAACGGCCCAGGAGATAGGAGGAGAACCACCGTAAAACGGTGCCTCCCACTCCCAACCCCCTGAGACGCCGCAGTAGGATACCATGGTTGATGGTATCAAAAGCCGCTGAGAGATCTAATAGGACTAGGACAGAGGAACAACCCCTGTCCTGAGCCCTCCAGAGATCATTCACCAGCACGACCAATGCGACCAGTTCCTCTGCCTCTTCAAAATCCTGCCTGTACTTTTGGTAGTTCTCAATCCACATACAAGCTCGTTCTTGTATAGTTCTTCTGTATAGTTTTGCCACCTTTTTTAAATCTCTACTGCTTCTGTTAGGTCCCTGCCATTTTGGTCCTTTATCATGCCCATCTTTGCATAAAACGTTCTCTTCCTATCTCCAATTTTCTTGAAGAGATCTTTGGTCCTCCCTATTCTATTGTTTTCTTCTATTTTTTGCACTGTTCATTTAAGAAGGCATTCTTATCTCTTCTAGCTATTCTCTGGATTCTGCATTCAATTAGGTGTATCTTTCTCTTTCTCCCTTACCTTTTGCTTCCCTTCCTTCCTCAGCTATTTGCAAAGCTTCCTCAGACCACCATCTTTCTTTCTTTTTCTTTGGTATCAGTTTAGTTGCTAACTCTTGTACAATGTTGCGAACCTCCATCCATAATTCTTCAGGCACTCTGTCTATCAGATCTAATACCTTAAATCTATTTGTCACCTCTACTGTGTATTCATCAGGGATATGATTTAGTTCATATCTGAGTGGCCTAGTGTTTTTCCATAGTTTCTTCAATTTAAGCCTAAATTTTGCAATGAGAAGCTCATGATCTGAGCCACAGTCAGCTCCTGGTCTTGTTTTTACTGACTGTATATTCTCCATCTTTGGTTGCAGAGCACATAGTCAATCTGATTCCTGTGTTGACCATCTGGTGATGTCCATGTGTAGAGCCGTCTCTTGGGTTGTTGGAAAAGAGTGTTTGCTATGACCATCATATTCTCTTGACAAAATTCTATCAGCCTGTGCCCTGCTTCATTTTTATTCCAAGGCCAAACTTGCCTGTTATTCCACTTATCTTTTGGCTTCCTACTTTAGCATTCCAATCCCCCATGTTGATAAGGACATCATTTTTTGGTGTTAGTTCTATAAGGTGCTGTAGGGCTCCATAGAACTGGTCAATTTCATCCTCTTCAACAGCGGTGGTTGGGGCATAGACCTGGACTACTGTGGCTACTCCATTTCTTCTGAGGGATTATTGCCCACAGTAGTGTACCTGATGGTCATCTGAATTAAATTCATTCATTCTTGTCCATTTTAGTTTGCTGATTCCTAAGATGTCGATGTTCAGTCTTGTTGTCTCTTGTTTGACCATGTCCAGCTTGCCTTGATTTATGGATCTTACATTCCAGGTTCCTATGGAGAATAAATCTTTACAGCATCGGACTTTCCTTTCACCACCAGATGCATCCACAGCTGAGTATCCTTTCGGCTTTGGCCCAATCATTTCATTCTTTCTGGCGCTACTAGTATTAGTCCTCTGCTCTTCCCCAGTAGCATATTGGATACCTTCCGTCCTGAGGGACTCATCTTTCAGCATCATATCTTTTTGCCTTTTGGTACTGTCTATGGGGTTTTCATGGCAAAGATACTGGAGTGGGTTGCCATTTCCTTCTCCAGTGGATCACATTTTGTCAGAACTCTCTACTATGACCTGTCCATCTTGGGTGGCCCTGCACGGCATAGCTCATAGCTTCAATGAGTTATGCAAGCCCCTTCACCACGACAAGGCAGTAATCCATAAAGGGGAAATTAATAATATGAGTCTCCAAATCATTTAGAGTTACTATGAAAATGTCAGTCTGGTGAGTAATGAAATAAATTACAGAGTGAATACTCTGATAAATTTGAAAACAATTCTAAAACGACTCAGAAAACATCTCTAAGAAGCTTTTATAATCTTTAGGCAAATACCACATTCCATCTAAATGAATTTTGACTTGAATTTTCTGTTTCTTCCTCAGGAAAAAACATCAAAGAAATTAAAGACTAAAGATTTTTGATAAAGGTAGCAAATGGTATTTAAAGGATTGTGTCTTTCACAATCCACAAGCTTGTATCATTTATTTATTGCATTAGCAATAGGTGATGGGGATGATTATAGTTATAACATTCTTTTCTCCAATTTTTCTCAGCTCTTTTTCTATTATACTACAATGGAGAAGTTGCATGACAGAAGTTATTGAATTTCATATTGATAGAAGGAATAAAACTAGAAATTCCAGATGAAGGAACAATTACATAAGTTTCCCCTCCAAAGAAGATTTTGATAACACTTTTGTTTAAACTGAAATTCCTGTCAAATATTATGCAGTGAATGGAAGAGATTTTCCTACAAAACATATTAACACCTTCCTATATTTTTCTTTGCCTCTGAATACAACAAATTAAAACATGTAAGTCACTGATATTCTTAATTCATAATTTAATCATGAGATCATAGATTTTGACTGAAAAGAGGGTTAAATCTTGATCATATCTACAACTTTATTTCTGTAATCAAAACCTGGAAGGCATATGAATGAAATTGAATTATGGTTTCCAATATCTTCTCAAATTAAGTTAACTACCAACATCCTTTCACTTGCATTTAAAGACCCCTCTTCCAGTTTTAATAACTTATTTTGTAAATAGCAGCTTTCTTCTATTTTTGTATACAGTAGATATTTGTATAGACCTCAGCACTTGTCATTTAGAATCAGCCTGCTATCACACCTTTCTTTGATGTACTGCATATGATGACATTCTCAATTTATCTGCAGTGTAACTACAGCTGATTACTGAAGACAGTTTCTGAGCACAAATCAAGTTAAGAAAATGGTACTTATAAAAGAACTATTATTTTTGTGTATACCTGTATTTATTCATTCAAATCACTCCTGTCAGGCCTATAACCTTCATCACATTATTTTTCTCTGCTGGATAACATTTACTGAACTCTAGACTTGTCATTCTCAAAATTCCTTTTGCTTGTCACTGTGATAAAACATGAAGGCACAATACATTTCCTTCCTTTTTTTTAAGAGAGAGAAGCTTCCATTAAAATCTCTCACATCGTGCTTGTCTTGTTATTTATCCTGGCTAGTTTCCAGTCAAGGCTGTCAAAATGGAGCAAAATAACTGAAAGAAAAAAAAAAGAGATGAATCCAAAGATGAAAATGCAATGAGGGAATCTCTGATTTATATGCAAGACAGAAAAAAAGCACAAAGTTTGAAAGGGAGTTGATCTCCACCTAATATATCATTTATTAAGGGAAGGCAATCCTCTCATATATTTATTTGAGAGCCGGTTTGGTCTAGTGGTTAAGACACCAGGTTAGAAAGTAGAACACCTTGAGTTCAAGTCCTGCCAACACTTTCTCTCAGCCCACCTCACTTCATAGGCTTGTTGTTGTGGAGAAAATAGGAGAAGGAAGGTATGTGGGATATGTTTGTTGCCTTGAATAATTTTAAAAACAATAAAGGCTGGCTATAAGTAAGATAAATAAAAATAAATATTTGGTGCTTTCTCTAATGGTAAAGACAAATACATATAGTATTCTAAAGTGAGGTTAGCAACATAGGGCTTGAACATATCAATGCTCTAAAAATCTCCCTTAGCATCTGATGAGGACTATCATCTTGCTTGACCTGCTTTTGCCAATGTCTCTTGGATGTATGCTCAGCATGATGTTGAAAGGACAAGTGCAGCTCTTGACCATGAAATATTTTTGAACGATCAGAGCCTCGACAAGATTTGCCAATCACACTGTAAGGATGTGTAAGGAGCCAAAGACCATTTCATTTTCGGAACATATCAAGTTCTCAAATTTCTGCCCTTCTAAAATCTATAAATCTGGCCACAAACCAGATACAGATAATAAGAAATATATGATGATTATTGAATAAACATTGTAGAGTGGCCCTGTAGCCTAGAGGTGAAGATGCTTATCTACCACTTGTGAAGGTTGAGAGTTCAATCCTGGGCAGTGACAGATGTTTTTTTTTCTCTCAGAGTACAAAGAGAAAACTATCTGCTGCAAACTCTGTGTAGGCTTCAGGGAGGGCATTTTGCCAGTAAAAAGAAAGATAAAAAGAAAATAATAATAAATATTGCAGACACAATATAATTTTGCAGATAAGAAAAGATCAAAAAATGAAAAGGCCAATGTGGATCTAGAAGAAAGGAAACAAAGTAATTTGACCATTTTTATATAAGACTGCAAGTAGGAAAGTTTGAATTTAACTTTTTCTATACATACTCTGATACTTTTTAAAAAAAGATTCGGTCCTGTACTTGCTCAAAGAAAACATCTGAAATGGTTTATGGCAAGGCTTGCCTGAAGCTATTTTGTCTTAGTGTTCAAAATGGCCTCTGGGTAAATTAGAGTAGAACTGTAGGGATTTAATGTAAAAGTTGCTACAAGTAACAGAAGTATTTTGTAGCACCTATGCAGAGCTACATAGCTCTTTCCCCCCCTTTCCTGAGTTTTATAATGAGAGCTCAATGGAATACTAAACAATTTACTGTTTAAATTGCTCCAGAAAATTACATCAGGATAAGCATATTGCGAAATACAAGCCAATATTGGCATTTCTTCTTAACATTTTATCTGATGATGGGGACATTTTCATGAGAAATAATTCAAGCTGCACATTATTAAGCTTGAGTTAAATGGAAGTCTGAAAGAACATGAAGCTAGTTGACTGAAATTTCATTTGCAAAATTAATGGATTATTTCAAATTTATTTTGCTTTCCACATTCATCTGTGAACATTTTAACATGATAATTCACATTTAAATATTTTAGTTTTTCTTTCTTAAAATATTTTTATTTTTATTTTTATTTATTTATTTATTAGGTAAGAACTGAGCGGAATCTTTTGGGAAGTTCTCAAGTCAATCAAGAAGAATGTATCACATTCCTATATTTTCAACCAAATCCTTATCGATTGTATCTTATTGCATTCATGACAAAAATACTGACAAACCAGAAAAAATCCTAGACTGGGAATAGATAAAAATGTTTGCCTCTTGTATGGACTTTTTCATTGCACTTTGAAATGTAAATAGGCAAATTAATACCATTTATTTTCTTTTTTACCAGCTCGCCATTTCCATAAGATGGAGAAAGTGCTCAATCTGATTTTTGAGATTGTTCCAAAATGCAACAAAGCCAAAACAGTATATCAGATATATTTCCTTCTAGGCCAGGGGATGATTTAATATGATGAAACTAAGAGAGCTATAGGGCAGAAGTAATATTCTCTAAGCTAAATTTGTCAAAGAAACTCAGCTTTAATTTACCTTAATATGCAATTCTTTAGTCCCTGGGTCAGCAAAATGCCACACAGGTGTTATATAAAAAACAATTAGGTTGAATGTGTTGCCTAACTCAATTTTGTAGCTTTTCTTATTAAGTATAAAGTGCAGTTTGACTGGCTTGGAGCACAGAAAACATCTATATTTGAAACATTTTTTAAAAAAAAAATATCTGTAGAATTTGCATCCTGGAATTTGCATACTTCATCCTGTTTCAGCATCTACTGACTACATTAAGAAATTTTGGCAATCATTTGGTTTAACAAGTATTTCTTAACATCACAAATCATGTCTGAACATATTTAAGAGCTAAGATTAATGCAAAGATGCTGCACTTTTTAGTGTTCACCAGACAGATTGTGGAAACTATAAAAATGACAATGAAGTAAAATATGCCCTTATATTATAACTAGAACCTCCCAATTCTGCTTACTGTATAATAATTTGTTATATTTCTCCAACAAGTTTCTTAATTTGCTGTGCTTACAAATGTCTGGCTGAACAGGGATGTGTTCATGTCATATAAAAAGATCAGCCAGACTGCTCTTAGGAAAAAAAAAAAACCATGTCTGATTGTAAGATAACTTACTATGTTCCATTCTTTTTTTTCAATTTTTTTAATTAATTTTCTATTATTATATTTGATTAGTGCTTAATAAACATTATGTTGTCTAGGTTAATTTGTTTGCTTAATAATACAAGTTACATTCTTAGTCTCTACCGCTTTTTTTCCAACCATAAATAAAATAAATTCCATGTTTGAAAATATTCTGCATCTTCTTTCTCTCTGATCCTCAATGTAAGTCTGTCACTATGTTCCATTCTTAAAGAGATAATATAGCAGGTTTGGAAAGAGAATCTTGCATGTAAAAGCTCTTTTTGCAGCAGATACTTTATTCTCTCTATAGTGGTAACTCAGTGGATAGATCTTTAGAGGTAGAGTGTTGCGTAAACTTCTATGGACTGGAATAGATGAGCAATCCAAATTAAGCCCACAGGTCAGACATATCCATCTCTTGTCAGCTCTTAGTGATTATGTAGATCAGACATGTCAAACTCTCAACGTCACATGACGTCACACAACGTATCAAAGCTTTTTTGCCATTGCCGGCAATGGTGTGGGCATGGTTTCTTCATGACGCATCAGTTTGTTACCCCTGATGTAGATGGATGGATGGATGGGACAGAGACTAGCAAAACCAGGATATGAGTTGAGAACAATACAATATTCAGATCAATTGAGACATAGTAAGGTAAAGGTAAAGGTTCCCCTGCACATGCGTGCTAGTCGTTTACAACTCTAGGGGCCGGTGCTCATCTCCATTTAAAGCCAAAGAGCCAGCGCTTGTCCGAGGATATCTCCATGGTCATAGGGCCAGCATGACTAGACACCAAAGGCGCATGGAACGCTGTTACCTTCCCACCGTAGTGGTCCCTATTTTTCTACTTGCATTTTTATGTGCTTTCAAACTGCTAGGTTGGCAGAAGCTGGGACGAGTAACAGGCGCTCACTCTGTTACGCGGCACTTGGGATTTGACCCACCAAACTGCTGACCTTCTGATTGACAAGCTCAGCATCCTAACCCACTGAGCCACCGCGTCCCCAATTGAGACATAGACTTCATTTAAAATTTGTAAAATATGTGACCAGCCAAAACAAATGCCTCCTACCAGACTGCTGGTATGGCTTGTTAAATACATATACAACCCTATGTCTGGTCTGGTGATGAGAATAAGAATAATAAACCATTGAATCAGTGTCAGCTTTTAGCAATAATACAAGTAGATTTTCTGCAGGGAGATGTATCCCCATCCTGGTCTTTCAGGTCTTCCAGAAGTTCACCCCTGAGCACTGTAATTCACCATTCTACTAGTTGTCATTTTTTTTCCTTCCCTTTCATCTTTTCATGTATTATAGACTTCTCAGAGAGCTAGGTTCTTGCATGATGTTTCCAAAATATAATAATTTGTGCCTGGTCATTCATGTCTCAAGCAAGAATTCTGGACTAATTTGTTCTGTGATCCATTGTTTGTTTTCTGGGTCATTCATTGTATCCTCTTCAACAACAAAGTTCAAAAATTCAAAATCAGACTTGCAAGTTTCAACCTTGCGATTCAAGGTTCTGACGATGGTTTACAAGGCCCTACATGGCTTGGGTCCGGAGTACCTCGGGGATCACCTGCTGCCGGCGTCAACATCCCTCCGCCCAGTGCGTTCCCACAGAGAGGGCCTCCTCAGGGTGCCGCCGGTCAGGGAATGTCGGCTGGTGGCCCCCAGGGGGAGGGCCTTCTCTGTGGGCGCACCGGCTTTATGGAATCAGTTGCCGATTGAGCTCCGGATGGCACCTGACCTTCGCTCCTTCCGACGCGATCTGAAGACCTACTTATTCGAACAAGCCGGCCTGGCCTGATGGGGGATGGGTTAGGGTTTTTATTGTGGGTTTTTTCTTATTTTATTGTTTTAGGGGCATCTTGTTTAATCTCTTTTAATTTTTGTAGTATTGTTTTTTAACATGTATTTGCCCTGTTCACCGCCTTGAGTCCTTCGGGAGAAGGGCGGTATATAAATAAAATTAAATAAATAATAAATAAATAAATAAATAAGTTTCTGTTGTTATGGCCAATGTCAATAAAAGCAATTTTAGTTTACCTATAGAGTTGATTTCCAGGTCTGACATCAGTCTTGGGAGTTTGATTGGTCTGTGTCTTCTTCTCTTTTGTATAGTTCAGTGAATTAGGGAGTTGCCTGTCTTTGTCATTTCTGTATAACATTTCATTGTGGAATTTAAAAAATGATTCCATCACATTTGCCTAGATGAAAGATTCTAAGAAAGTTATCAAACTCATCTTCCATATAACTTAAATCTTCTGATCTGGTAATAATCAGAATGTTGATTAGATGTTCTCACAAATAGGAATATATTCTAAGGTACTTGGATATTGATATGACTACTATATAGAATTTCAGTATAGTTATTCACTGTCCATTTTGACATTATTTAGCATATCAGTTCGGAATCTATGAGTTCAGAGATCTTTTGGAAGACTATTTACTTTTCCATGGGTGTTTCCATCTTCAATACCTTTATAGATGTTGTAATTTCTTTTCTTGTATTAAGTTTCTTCTTGAAATCTTGGTTCTTTTTTCCCTTTGGTTTCTCTTCTTTTCTAGGCAATTTCAAGGTTTATTCTGCTATCCAGGTTTATTTTCTTCTTCTGTGTTTTGATCTTTGGCAGTCTCTTTTCACTTATCCTTAACCACTTCTTTGATTTCATGTCACAGTTCCTTTTATCTCCTATCATTGCAGTTTAGGACTTCAAGATGATTCCTAACATTCTTCTTGAGACTGAATATTTGTTCTCTCTCTTTCTCTCTTTCTCTCTCCCTCCCTTTCACACACATAGGCACACCATCAAACACCATTTGTATCTCACATGTTAAGTACCTTCTGACTTGAGGAGCCCATCATCCTGCACTAGGTTGCCAGTCACTTTATCTTGTTTATCCATGTGGTTTTCTTGGCAAAGTAGAGGAATGGTTTAGTATCATTGTCTTTTAGTACTATTGTCTTTTTCTGCACAGCGCAAAACTATGCCTTTGCCATTGGCATCAAAGTCATTGTCTACCTCCAGCAACTTTCTATAGCATTGCTACCCAATATAGGTGGCTGTTTGTTTCAGCTGAGCATCTGGGATAAATTTGACGAGAGAGAGAGAGAGAGAGAGAGAGAGAGAGAGAGAGAGAGAGAGAG
>JAKJMR010000227.1:316098-343978 GCA_024449315.1 Daboia siamensis
AGAGAGAGAGAGAGAGAGAGAGAGAGAGAGAGAGAGAGAGAGAGAGATCACTCTATACCAGGGCTTTTGAACCTTTTCACCCATTGTACCACTTTTAGGATATGGCAACATCCGAGTACCACCAGTTGCAAGGTGTTAAAAACTTGATGACCAAAAAAAAAAGGGAAAAAAGTGATGAAGTACAGGTAGTCCTTGACTTACAACAGTTCTCTTAGTGACTGTTTGAAGTTACAATGGCACTGAAAAAAGTGCCCCCCAAACCACAGCCGAGCAAGACACCTGCCTGGCTGCCCAGCAGCGCTCTTCCTCCTGTCCGAGGTTTTCATTCTTGTGAGCATTTCTGTTGAGGATTGGAAGGGGGAGTGGGGTGTGTGTGTGTGGGGGGGATATTTGGTTTTTATTCCCCCCTCTGCTTGGTGGTTGCAGCAGGTTCTGCTCACTTCACATGACTCTGGGACCCTGTGACCATCATAAATATGAATCAGTTGCCAAGCATCTGAATGTAAATCACAAGACCCTGGTGATGGGGTGTTGTCTTACCTGAATGCCTTTTCTTAGCTTGATGATGGAGAAGCTGCAACATTCCAGCTGATCAGCGCTTCTTCTGTGCTCAGAAGCGCCAGGATCAGCATCGAGCTCCAGCTGGAGCCTGGTGCTGATCCTGGCACTTCAACTGAGCCCTGACAGCCCTGCAGCTCCAGCCATCTTTCGCTCAGGCTTGTGCGGTGCTGCCTCCAGTTCAGCTCATTCCCCTCCCCCACTACCACAGGTGGTACCCGTACCACTGGTTGAAAAGCCCTGCTCTGTACTGCCTCTATCAGTCTTAATATTCACAGTCCTGGATGACCTCCTAGTCCTTAATGAAATCTGAAGGGATTTTTTAAACAAACAAACAAACAAACAAATTCTGAGATAATTCTTACTGCATTTGAACATAAAAGCCCCAGCATTACTAACATTTATTTGATTCAATATTAGTTAATAAAAATTTGCATAATTAGTGTCATTTACAATTAGATCTGTAGTTATTCTATATCAAGATGCTGAAAGTTTCAGCTTCTGTTCTATGATCAGAATATCCTGACTTAGATAGTTTGGTCTTTTTCAATAATCATATAATTAGCTGAATGAAATTTCAGAAAGAATAGGACAAAAATATAAACTGTTCATTAATCTTCTATTATTAACCCACTCTTCAGCAAGCATTGTATTCCAAACTCTATGTTGCAATTACTACTATATTTGTGCAAAGATTAACTTTAACAATTAAAGACATTATCTATATTTCAACTGGTTTTACATTCCATGGTTCAAATGTAGAAAAAGAAATTGTAATCCCAAAATAAAAATTCTTCCCTTCATTAATTTCTTGTCCTGTGTTCATCAGTATGTAGAAATAAAAAATAGAAGTAGAAAAGTTGAACACATTTGGTGATGTTATTATTGAAGAATGACATATTGAGGAGAGTTGATTTATCTAGTATACCTCTCCAATCTGAAAGGATGCTGATAGATCAAGTCAACAGAGATTGTTTAAAAAATGGCATTTAAAGGAAATTCTGTTCTATGATGGTGTATAATTCATTAAAGCCTCAAACAACTAAACTGAATGTGATACTAAGTAAGCAACTTTTGCTATGACACACTCTTTAAAAAGGCAATACAGTAAATGAGTTGTGCTTCTACAATATTTCCTTTCATTCTGTCTGGCTTTTTCTTTTTTATTGAAAAGTTTTACAGTACATTTTTTTAAAAAACAAAAACCCCTCCCAACCCCCTCCCCTCTCCCCAAACCTCCCCTACTCTTCCCTCCCCACCCCCTCCCCCCTCCCCGACTTCCCAGAGCTAAATACAGGGTATAAAAATACAAACAATCATAATCTACCATATGCAGACAACAATAACATATTAAATTCTATCGCACTTTAACTCTTATTGAAACGACTACAAGTAATTTATATATCGCATAGATCCAATACTTATTCAAATGCTAGATGAAACTTTTTAGTCCCATACTTATTCTGAATATAATCAATCCATTTTTGCCACTCCACAATATATCTCTGTTGCAACTGGTCTTTCAAGGACGCTGAAATCTTTGCCATTTCCGCCAGATTGGAAACTTTTAAAGTCCATTCTTCTATAGTCGGCAGTTCTTCCTTCTTCCAATATTGCGCAACTAAAAGTCTCGCTGCCGTAACTAAATTCAACATCAACTTAATGTCCACCGCAATAGTATCTGTGATGATGCCCAATAAGAACAATTGCGGACAGAACTTTATCCTTTTCTTGAATATTTTTTGCATGTTCCACCAAATTTTAATCTAAAATGCTTTGACCCTTTTACAAGTCCACCATATATGAAAATACGTTGCATCCTCACAGCCACACCTCCAACATTTGGGCTGGCAGTTCAGATACATACTTGCTAATTTTTTAGGATCTAAATGCCACCTATAAAACATTTTATAAAAGTTCTCTCTTAAATTTTGGCCTGTGTAAATTTTACATTTCTCACTCAAATCTTTTCCCAAATATCCATTGTAATAACTTCTTGAAAATTCTGAGCCCACTTTATCATACAGTCTTTAACAAATTCTGCTTCTGAGTCAATATATCCTTTTTATATGTGCTTGTCCTTGATCTCTAATTTGCTTTAACAAGTTTCCATCATTCATCGAAAAACCAGTTTTCTGGTCCTCTTTCCACCTAGCCTGTAATTGCCCATACTGAAACCAAGTTTGTACAATCTTTTCTTCTTTTAAAATACTATATGGCTTTAATTGCCATACATTCCTCTCAAAGCACAAAATTTCCTTATATATAATCACATCATATTTAAACCCAACATTTATATTTTCTATTGCGTGTTTCGGTATTGCCCAAATAGGTATCTTATAATTTAACTTATGTCTGTACTTTTTCCAAACTTGCAACAGAGCATACCTTAAAATATGTATCCTGAACACATTGTCCACCTTCTTATCATACAGTAAATATGCATGCCATCCAAATAACAAATCATGACCCTCAAGATTTAACAATCTCATTTGTGTTAAGTTAAACCAATCACTTATCGCTGACAAAGCAGCAGCTTCATAATATAATTTAAAATTAGGCATTTTAAGACCACCTCTTTCACGCGTGTCTTGCATAATCTTAAATTTAACTCATGGCTTTTTCCCTGCCCAAACAAATTTATTAATTCCTTTTTGCCATTCCTCCAAATTTAAATCTTTTTTAAGTATAGGTATCATTTGAAATAAAAATAAAAATTTTGGCAAGACATTCATTTTCACAGCTGCAATTCTTCCCAATAAAGATAATTGTAATTTTTTCCAACTATCTAATTATTTTTGTACTTTTTCCTATAGCTTTTCATAATTATTTTTATATAACTTTACATTTGAGGGTGATAAATATATCCCCAAATATTTAACCTTTTTAACTATTTCAAATCCCGTTAGCTCTTCTAAGACAGTCTTTTGTGATACTGTCATATTTTTAGACAACATTTTAGTTTTTTGTATATTAACCTTAAATCCAGAAACTTTCCCATATTGCGTTATTATCTCCAACAATTCTACAACTGAATAATCAGGCTGAGTCACTGTAACAACCAGATCGTCTGCAAACGCCCTCAATCTATAATCCTGGTCTCTAATTTGAATTCCCTTAATTTTATCCGAATCCCGTATTTTAATCAATAATATTTCCAATGTTAAAACAAATAATGCCTTGTACCCTTTTCAATATTACATACTTCTGTCAAACTATTATTAACTATTATACGGGCTGTTTGTTTTTGATATATTGCCCTGATTGGTTGTAAAAATTTATCCCCAATTTCATTTTATCTAATACTTTCAACAAAAATTGCCAATCCAATTGATCAAAGGCTTTTTCAGCATCCAAAAAGATCAACGCTGCAGGGATCTGATTGTTTCTTTCCAAAAATTCCAACAAATCTACTATATGCCTCACATTATTCTTCATTTGTCTACCACTTATAAACCCAGTTTGATCACCATGAATTACTTGTTGCATTACCCTCATTAATCTGTTAGCTAGGACTTTGGCAAATATCTTGTAGTCTGTGTTCAAAAGTGATATTGGCCTATAATTTTTTGCTTGGGTGACATCCTGGTCTTCCTTCGGAATCAGAGAAATAAAAGCAGTTTTCCAAGACGGAGGTACCCCTCCTCCCATTTGAATTGTCTGAAACAATTCCCTTAAAGGCTTCACCATCTCTAACTGTAAATTTTTATAATACACAGCAGTCAGTCCATCCGTACCTGGTGCTTTACCCACTTTCAATTGTTTGATTGCTGAAAGAATTTCTTCATCAGTTATCAATTGGTTCATCTCTTCCATTTGTTCTTGTGTAGGAACCGAATATTGGCCTTCATCAAATATTCATCAATATCTGCATCACTAATCTTATCTTTAGCATACAACTTAGAATAAAAATCAACAAAAGTCTTTTTAATAAGGCTCTGCTGGAACACTACCTTACCCTTGTGTTCTATTCTATCTATATTAGAAGCCGTTTGCTTCTTCCTTAACAAATAAGCTAGCCATCTACCTGGTTTATTGGCATTACAAAAAATATAATGTCTAGCATACCGCAAGTTAGTTGCCACTTGATCAGCCATCAGCTTATCAAACTGGCCTCTTAATAAATTAATTGCCTCTTTAATCTTCCCATCCGATGGATTCAAAATTAAAGTCTTTTCTTTTTCCTTAATTTCATTCTCTAATTCTTTCCTCCTAAATTCCAAATTACATCTATATTTGTTGTTCAGATATATTATATAAGCTTTGCTAGCATCCCAAACCATTTCAATAGAAGTACCTTTGTACATATTAGTTTTAAAAAATTCCTTCATCTGTTTTTTACACTCTTCCACATTTTCCTGATATCTAAACAAATTTTCATTTAAACGCCAAGAACGCCTATCCCTATTATCTTTTTCTATCTCTAACCATATTGGACTATGATCAGACATAGTTCTTGGACAAATCTTAATCTTCTTAATCCTAGAAAAAAGATCATTAGTAATTAATATAAAATCAATCCTGGAAAAAGATTGATGTCTATCGGAGAAAAAAGTATAGTCCTTTTCTTGCAAATTTCGTTCTCTCCAAATGTCTCGCAATTCCAAGTCATCCTTCATCTCAAAAAAAGATTTAGGCAATTTAACATGACTTGGGGTGCTTTAACCCCCCCCCCTTGTCCATTTGTACATCCAAAATGCCATTCCAGTCTCCCATAAAAATACAAGATTTATAATCCCACTGAGTAATCTTGCTGTGTAGAAATCTGTAGAAATCTGCTTGTTGTTGATTAGGAGCATATAATCCAACCAAAAGCGTTTTCTTGCCTTCAATTAACTATTCAATTATAACATATTTTCCTTGTTTATCTGCTTCAATTAAAGCCGCTGTCAAAGTGTTCTTAACGTAAATGACCACTCCATTTTTCTTATCAGTTGCAGAAGCAATAAACTGTGTACCCAACCTTGAATTTAACAAATACTTTTGATCCATAACTCTAATATGTGTTTCTTGTAAACAAATAACATCATTCTTAAATTGTTTTAAGTATTGAAATACTTTCTTTCTTTTCTGTGGTGAATTTAAACCATTAACATTCCAGGTTAGAAACTTTGTCGCCATCTTTTGCGATCTGAAGCTTTTGGAGCGCTTCTCCCAAAATCACCTGCACTCTCTTAGGTCCCACTGCTTCACTGTAAGTAAGTTTTGGAGGTGCCATCATAACTCTCTGCTGTTCTTGTTCTTGCTCTCGTCTCATTCATCTGGCAGCAGCACATGTCACTCTCTGGTCTCTAACCTCCTCCGATGATACTGAAATTTGATCCACTCCTGTAGCTTTCTGGAATTCTCCATCTTTCACCTGTGTGACTCCTTCAGCACCTTGTACATTCTCACTTTGTGGTTGAGACTCTCCCTCACCATTCTTCTTTTTAGATTCCAAAAGTGGTATGGGGACTGCTTTTAAAACATTAGTATAAAAATCACGTGCCTGCAGCACTGTAAGAAGACAATGTCTCATGCCTGCATACATTACCACCATACCCACTGGTATATCCCATCTGAACTGAATATCCCGTCTTCTTAATTCTTGTGCCAGAAAAGCAAATTCCTTCCTTCTCCTTAAAATTCTTGGAGGGATCTCTTTTAAAACTAAAACTTCTTGTTCAGCAATTGCAAATATATTGTTGTAAAAAGCTTGTATAACCTCATTTCTGATTGCTCTCTTTGTAAAATAAACCACCACATCTCTGGGTAGTTTCCTTTGTCTTGCAATCCACGAATTAACATGAAATATTTTGTCTATATCCTCCATAATTTCTTCTGCTGGTCACTCCAAAACACCTTCCAAAGCCTCTGAAACTATTTTTTTCAAATTTTCCTTAGAATCCTCATTTAAACCTCTAATTCTCACAGCAAATTCCATCTCCCTGTACTGTACCAAGGTCAAGTCGTCGTCAATCTTATCCACCACATTTTCAGTTTCTGTCATTTTTGCATCTAATCTAATATTATTTTGGCTGAGATCTTCCACTCTTTCATCCAAACGCTCTATACATACAGCCATGCCTTGAAATGCAAGTAAGATGTCTGCCCTCATTTCTGTAAGCTTCTCCTCCATAAGTTCAGCTAATTGTTGAGATTGCTTTTTCAAAACCTCTTGCAAAACATCCTGCAAATCTTTCACTGTAAAAGTTGGTACAGGTGCAGGTGCAGGTGCAGGGGGAGGAGGCATTAAAGCTTGTAACGAAGATTGCTGCACCAGAGAAGCCCCCGCACTTCTAGGAACTTTAGAAGATTTGGCAGCCATTTTCACCCACTATTGCATGCTACGCACTTTCACTTTTATCAAACTTCAAAAAGTCCAGCAAGTTAAAGATCATAAAGTCACTTTCACCTGAATCTCCTGTATTGCTCTGCCTGCATCCAAGTTATCCAAAGCTCACTCTTGCTGGCAGGGATGGTTGCGACGCCCTGCTTTGCTCCAAAATCCCAGAGCAGAGGAGTCCCGAGGTCCGGGGGGCTCAATCCTTCAGCCACCAGAGTTTCAACTCTGGCAGCCCGGGAGAGCTCTACCCCTACCTGAGCGCTCACCCCCTCCTCTTCTCCCAAGGAGCAGGCTTCCGAGCCGTCAAAACAGCTGATCGACGTGTTTTCGGCGGCTCTATGGAGGCGACGGGGCTGACAGCCAGAATGGCTGACGGCGGCGGAGCCTTGCCACCCAGAAGTCCCTCTGTCTGGCTTTTTCATTGTTGTTCCTGTTTTTGTCATAAGATTAGATCATTTTGAATATTTCCATAGCACATTTTAGGAAAGCTATGCTCAATCTGGAACAAAATAAGCATCATGATTTGATATTCCAATTCAAATGTTAGAAGGAAAGAAATGGATAATTAACATAAGTTAAGTTAAGTTAAGTTAAGTTAAGGTAAGGTAAGTTAACTTAAGTTAAGTTAAGTTAAGTTAAGTTAAGTTAAGTTAAGTTAAGATAAGATAAGATAAGATAAGATAAGATAAGATAAGATAAGATAGGATAAGATAAACTTTATTGTCTTTTTTTTTTACTGTGGGCACAACGGCACATATCAAAAATGAAATTTAGTTGCTCGCTTTCAAAGTGAACACATATGACACACTCCTAAACATACTATATACAACATATGTATAGACCCACACCCCTACATATACATAGCAAATAAATATTAAATACTGTCCATCTTGAAAATATAATGGAAGGAGGAAGCTTGAGAGTTCACAAGGTTAATGCTGTATGGAATGAAACTATGGCTGAATCTGGATGTTTTGCTACGGATACCACAAAGCCTCCTCCCAGAAGGTAACAAAGAAAATAGGTCGTGAAGAGGATGTGTAGTGTCCCAGATAATCTTATGGACCCTGCTCAAGCAACACTTCTGTGCTATGTCCTGGATGGGAGAGAGGGAACTGCCAATGATCTTTTTGGCCATCCTCACCACACTTTGCACCACCTTCCTGTCTGAAGCAGTGATGCTTCCAAACCAGTCTGTGATGCTCTATGACAGGATGATCTCAGTCATCCCCCTGTAGAAAGTGGTTAGGATAGGAGAAGGAATATGTGCTTTTCTCATGTGATTCAGAAAATGTAGGCACTACTGTGCCCACTTCACCAGTTTCTCACTGTTGAGCGACCAAGCCAGCCTACCAAGCCACACCCAGGAATTTGATGCTGGTAACCATCTCCACAGGTGAATCATTTATGCACAGAGAAGTGTGGCTGTGCCTGCCTTTTCTGAAATTGACAATGATCTCTTTGGTTTTTCTGCCAATTAAAACTAGGCTGTTTTCTTTACACCACTTCACCACCCCTCAACCTCTTGGTGGTAAGCTTCCAGCTTGTCATCATGAATAAGGCCCACTACTGTTGCATCATCTTCAAGCTTCACAATATAGTTGGTGGCAAAACTAGCACAACAGTCATGGGTCAACATGGTGAACAGCAGCGGACTTAGGACGCAGCCCTGAGGAGAACCTGTGCTAAAAAAAAATGGTATTAGAGGTATTTGTTCCAACTCACACATATTGGGGCCTGTTGGTAAGAAAATCAAGAATCCAGTTGCACAAAGGAGTGTTTAAGCCTAAAAGGCCCAGTTTGTCTACTAGATGCTGGGGAATGATTGTGTTAAATGCCGAACTGAAGTCGACAAACAACAAACGCACATGAGTATTTCTTTACTCTAAGTGCTTCAAGCTCAGATGGAGAACAGAAGAAATAGTATCCTCCGTAAAGAGTTTGAAAATATCTGTGAGAACATAAGCCAGCTTATCTGCACATTCCCTGAGGACACATCCAGGGATGTTATCTGGGACTGCTGTTTTCCGAATGTTAACCTTCTGCAGTGTTTTCCAGACAGAGGTGACATCAAAGCTTAGCACTTGCTCGTCAGGATGGGTCACCGCTTTCCTAGCAGGAGTGCTATTTGATGCCTCAAATCTACCAAAAAATGTATTCAGTTTGTTTTGAAAGTCTGTGTTGTCCTTGCATCTTGATGGAATCACCTTGTAATCTGTAATGGCCTGGATCCCTTGCCACATTCTCCTGGTGTTTTTTGGGTCCTGAAAAAAGTTCTGAATTGTCTGGCAGTGGGCTTGCTTTGCACCTTTTATGGCACTTTTCAGATTTGCTCTGGCTGTTCTAAGTGCCAGGATGTCACCAGATTTAAAGGTCACATTCCGTGCTTTCAGCATCTTGCACACCTCATACATCGGCCAGAGTTTTTCATTCGCCCTCACAACAATGCTTTTCAGGACACAGATATCTTCTATGCACTTTTGGATATATGCAGACACTGTGGTGGCATACTCTGCAAAATTTGTATGTTGGTTATCAGTAGTTGCTTCCTTAAACATGCCCCAATCTGGGCACTCAAAGCAGTCTTGTAATGCTTCTATAGCTCCCTCACCTGCTTTACTGTAGGTTTCTCTCTGACTAATAAAGGTTTATATGGTGGAATAAGCAGCACTGAGAGATGGTCAGAGGAGCTCAGGTGAGGGTGGGAGATAGCTCTGAAAGCCTTCTTGATGTTGGAATAAGCAAGATCAAGTGTATTGTCCCACCTGGTTGCAAAGTCCACATATTGATGGAAATGTGGCAGGGTAGCTTTCAAATCCACTTGGTTAAATTCTCCCACCACAATAAATGCACCCACTGATGATATGACAGAGAACATTCAGGGCCTCTTCTCTGTTTGCATCAGGGGGTATATACACAGCTGTCATAATGGCAACAGAGAATTGTCTAGGCAGATAGAAGGGTCTGCATTTGTTGGTCAGAAGCTCCACATCTGGGGACCACAGACTTGAAACCACCTTGGCATTATTACACCATCTGTCATTTATATAAAAGGAGACATCTCCTTCCCCAGAATGGTGGACTATAAATGTTTGAATAGCCCAAAATAAGAGTAGATGTGTCCAGAAATAAGCAATTTTAATTTCTATATTAGGAAAAAATATTTTTTCCAACACTGTAAATTTTAAACATATGATTTTTAAAAATGGAATAGTGGAGGTCTGATAGTCAATATTTACCAAAATGGTCTGCTTTGAACTCATTGAACCAGGAAGTGGCATGTGTTTGGTTTCAAATGGTGGCTAATGACTTTGCAAGAGAGGCTGGTTCTCCATGCTTTGATAGAAGCAGGGCTTTTTTTCTCATAGAACGCTCAGAATGGCGTTCCGGCACCTTTTTTTTTTTTTTGCAAAAGAAGAAGAAGAAGAAGAAGCTCCCTCTATTGGCTTTCCTAAACTTATTGCAGGGCTAGGCAATCTTGGCCCTTTTTTATGACTCGTGGACTTCAATTCCCAGAAATCCTGAGCCAGCCATGCTGAGGGGAAAGGGAGAGGTTTCCAAGCTGAGCCATGCTGGCTCAGGAATTCTGGAAGTTTAAGTCCCTGAGTCATAAAAGAGCCTGCACTAGAGGAGGACATTAAAATTATTTAAAGTGTTACTTCTTTAGGAACTATACTTTTAGAATCTAAAGCAGCTAATTCAAAAAAGCCAACAGGAAAGAACCTCAGATTTTTCATCTGCTTCTGTCTTTTGGAAGGTAAAATTAGATAACAAAATAATCTATTTCTTATGTTAACATCTCTGCAATGATGATTTCATAAAGGTAACAGGAAAGAAATGAGAAACATTTTTCTCAATGTAATATGTCTAATTTAACTGATGCTAGAAAAAAAATAGTATCTTTTGTACTATTTTGTAATATTGAAAACTATTTTGAATCTAACCATCTATTACAACTAAACCACTTTAAATTAAACAATTCTTAAGAATGAAACATTCTTAATTTTGACTTTACTTTTACTGTTCGAAAGCACGTAAAAATGCAAGTAGAAAAATAGGAACCACTACGGTGGGAAGGTAACAGCGTTCTGTGTGCCTTTGGCATCTAGTCATGCCGGCCACATGACCACGGAGACATCCTCGGACAAGCGCTGGCTCTTCTGCTTTGAAACAGAGATGAGCACTGGCCCCTAGAGTTGGAAACGACTAGCACACATGTGCAGAGGAACCTTTACCTTTACCTTTAACAAAGGAACAATATAACAATATAAGGTAATGAACAATATCATTATTGGTTATGGGGTGGAACTTTTGTATCAAGATTTTAATCTTAAACAACAGGATACATTGATAGTATTAGGTCACCAACACCTTAAAACTGTTTCTCATGCAAATGGCAGCACAAACAGGAGGCATAACAAATTCACAGGATTCTTGAGTTTTGCTGAAGTATAAATTTTAAGGAAAAAAAAAACATTTAATCTAAATAAGCCCCAAAAGCATTTAATATCAAAGGAGATTCAGCAATCATAGCATATTGATTGACAGAGGGAAAAATCTTGACAATTGAATGGAGAAGGAATGGAATGAAATTACTAGAAAAAAGTAATCTCCACCTATTGGCATCACATTTCCCTGACAATCTCCCAAACTGGAATATTCTGAGGCTGGAAAATGGGGATCTGCTTAATACAAGGTAAATTATGGAACAGGATGAGTTGAAGGATCTAACTAGAGTAGCCAGTTTGCTGTAGTGGTTAAGATATCAGGCTAGAAGCCAGGGGACTGTGAATTTTTGTCCCACCTTAGGCACAAAACCTGCTTGGTGATCCTGGATCATTAACTCTCTCTCAGCCCTAGGAAGGAGGCAATGGCAAATAGCCTCTGACAAATCTTCCCAAGAAGACTGCAGAACCTCATCCAGCAGTCACAAGCAAAAAAACAAAACAAAACAAACAAACAAACTCCTGCCAGTCAAGCTATTAAATCAGGGAGAAGTGGTAATAGGAAGGAAACATTTTTAAAGGAAACTGATACACACACACACCTAAATACCATGAAGCTTTCAATGTCAGGGATACCCTGTATAATAACTCCTAGTTTTTGTAAGTCATAGCAGTGTTTAAAAGAATCACCATATTGTCCCAGTAGTAAAGAGCTTGAATAAATCAAATTTAGCTTTTGCTTCTACAAAATCTGACTTTCATGTAATCCCATTTTTTTAGTGACAAACTGGTGAAGCATGATAATTACATCTTGTGCCATTATCATTCTACCAAGTGTTTTGGGAAGACGGATTCAACCTTTAAAGTATTTCTGATTTGCTGGCTTAATTCAGGACATCAGATGGAAATTCTGCTTGATTAAATAAAGCAAAAGTCTGCCTCCCTTACCGTGTATTTGTTGTCTTGTCTTTATATTTAGATTTTCCTTTCCCCAACAAACTCCTTTCTATACCCAGATATTTGGCTTGATTGGTTTAATGAGTGAATCCTCATTGCAATCTTCCCCATGCGCAATAGTGCATAATCACAAACTCACACCTTGTGTTTCAGGATTCACATAGTGCTTAGGCAGTTTTATTTTTTCTCTCTTAGAACTGGGCTGAATGGAAAAATCCTATTCAGAAGGGCTCACAATGGACTGGGACACATAAGGACCAGTCCACAGTAGTCTAATTATCTTGAAAGAAAGGATTTAACAGTGAGATTTTAAATTATTTCTCTGTTTGTAGAAACAAAGATAAGGTTTGAAAATTACATTTCTTTCCTGCAAAGATCCTTGTTGCCCTTCAGTATATTTGCTAACTCTCTCAAAGAATTTCTGTTAGATTGCATGAGTAGGTGGGTGCAGACACTAGATGAATGTTAATATACCTTCTTCTTATTAATGCCACAGATTCTACAGGATTGTTACCTAATTACCATGCCTCTAACAACGTCTGAACCAGAAATGCAAATATTCAAAGCTATCTGCCTCGCTGCAGTAATGCCATCATGAGATATGTAGGTGGAAAAAAAGAAAGAACAATATGGCCTACTTCTTGAAGAAATGCTGTACAGCCTCAAGGGACATATATGAAAGCGTGTTTCATATGATGACTAGACACCCACCTCTCCCTCTCCTGAACCATTTGTGTTTCTAATCATTTGTCCTGTATAATTGTAAACATTGAAGTATTTGTTTCAAAAAGCAACACGGGTGGAGACAGTTAATTTTCCCTTCCCTTCCTCACCTCCCAAAAGATAAAAAAAAGTGTGTGTGTGGGCACTCTAACATACAAGAGGCTCTGCAGGAAATAACACAAAAAAGTATTTCCCCACAAGATTCCTGGAGCTGAGAGTTTGAAAACTGTGAGTAACATAATTTCTGACATTCAAAATAATAATAATAATCTGATACTGTTTCTTTTTTCTTTTTCCCTTCTGCTACTCATGTAGGGGACTGAATTATTTAAATCACTGTTTGATGGCTGGCCACCAAGGCAACTTACAAAAGAAAAAAGAAAAAGAAATGAAGGATATTGAAAAAAATGGAGAAAGTTTCAAAATGTTTTAAAGTGACTGAAACAGATTGTGAAACTTTGTTTATCCAAGTGGAGACTTTATATTTTGACCTCCATCCGTTTAAAGTTTCATATTATTTTAATTGCTACCAGAATTTTAATTTAAAGTGGAAAGTGATGTCCTACTCCCTTTGTATTCTAGTGATTTAATGAAAGAGATTCTCTGTAAGTTATTTTCACCATTCAATGTATATGCATTTAATTGGTTTCAGTATTTGGTTATTGTTTGGAACTATGGAATAGTTCTACTACTATGGAATGGAACTATTTCTGCTGTTTATTATGGCTTTTTTCATTTCATGGAATGCACTTACTCTAATTAGCTGACGTGAGTCTTATAAGATTTGGTGACATTTAATGCATAAATGTAAAAAAAGAGAGAGAGAGAATGCAATGAGCACATGTGGGAATTCAATAACCTTTCTGGCTCTGAGTTTGACCTTAATGGGGATCTTTAGGTATTGAAACTGAACACTTTGAAGATCTTTCATATAACTGAGGATATTGGATGATCTACTGCTTTGCAAAAGATAGCATGTTCAGCTGAATACATTTTTGTTATTTCAAATATTCCTACTGAAAATATGAAATTCAGATGTGGAAGTGCTGGAGATGGGAATATAATAATAATAATAACAAACCTTTATTGTCTAAGTACAACCATGTATACATTGAGATTGGCTGAGCCTCCCTTCATGCCCCCTGCAACTCACAGTGACAACAAACCCTCCATCTTATTACACCATGTGAGCTAATTGCACAACACACCAGCCTCACAAGTCAATCATACATAAAGTTTATAAAATTATTTCCCATTCAAGAGCCTAACAGCCCATGGATAAAAGCTGTTCTTCAGCCTGTTGGTACAGCTGGCTATACTACTATATCTCCTACCCGATGGTAGGAGAGTAAAGAGATACCGTCCAGGGTGTGAGTCATCTCTGAGAATTTTCCTCACTCTTCCAAGGCAGCGAGCCCTGGCGATGTCATCCAGTGGTGTCAGGGGACAACCCACAATGTTTTGTGCTGTGCTCACCACCGTCTATAATACTTTCCTATCTGCGACTGTCAGACCAGCATACCAAACCACAATGCAGTACGAGAGGACGCTCTCTATAGTAGACCAGTAAAAGAATATTAGGAACAGGCCTGCTTAATCCTTCTCTCTGTAACTTTAGGTGTCTGGTGATGATAACATCTGAAGGTGATTGTTGTACCTTGATAAACTGCAAACAGAATATTAATAACAAGAATACATTGAGAAACTAATAAGATCACTATTATTGGTGATTTACATTCATGAGAATATTTATTACAACACCATTTCAGATTTTTATCAAGGGGACAAAGATATTTTGGTATGGGAAGATTGTTAATCATTCCATAATATCACTTAATACTAAGTACTGATTATAATGCCTAAGACTTATAATTTGAATTTTGAATACACCTGAGATTGCACTAAAAATAGAGTTTGTATTTAGAGATTTGCTGTTTGGAGTATTTTCCAAATTCTTTATTGTATTAATTTGCAATAGTTGTAAACTGGCCAAGTTTATTGAGATGCTGGACAGCATACAACAAAGAAAGGATAAAGCATAGTTTATTATTACAGGATGCTCCCATAAATGAAAGAATGCATACATTCTATATGTGTAGCCCTTCTAATTATTTGTGAAACAGGGAAGATATGAATCAGTGAGTTGGAAAAAGAATTGCAATGTTGTTGAATAATAAATTTCACCCTGTCCAATTCTAAAACAAATGGAAAATAGTACAAGATAACTTTTTTTTCCTCTCCATTTAATCATGTCTGATTCTTGGAGATTGCCTGGACAAGTCCCTGCAGTTTTCTTGGCAAGATTTTTCAGAAGTGGTTTAGCACTGCCTCATTTCTAGGGCTGAGAGAAAGTGATTGGCCCAAAGTCACCCAGCTGGCTTTGTGCTCAAGGCATCATTAGAACTGACAGTCTCCCATTTTCTAGCCTGATGACTTAACCACTGCACCAAACTGGCTCTCCTTACAAGATATCTACTCTGATTACATTGTTCTGGGAATATTAATGTGAAAAAGATTTTCCAATTGTTTTCAAATAATTATGCTATTTTGTTGATGGAAAGACCTTAGCCTATGTGGCTGTGCTGAAAGAGAAGAGAAGAGAAGAGAAGAGAAATCACTTTTTCATTGCTCTCAGAAATATATTATCATTTTCAAGATGGTGAGTTCTTCATTTCTATGGCTAAGCTACAGCTGCTCTTAAATTGTACCCAATAAGTGTATTGGCACAGAATCTAGTTGTTTGATTATATTTTTTTTTTTCAAAATCCTCCCTCTTTTCCAGAATGTCCAAATGAATTTTGAAATGGCTTATGAAATATAGTCAGCCTATTACATATTTGAATACTATGCAATAATCAAGTTCTCCATCTAAAATCAAGTAGTTACAGTACATGAGGTGTCCCATTAATGTTTCTGGGTTTTGAATCACATTACTCAGGGGTGTCAAGCTGCTGGCCTGCACGCCGGATACATCATAGCCAAACTATGTCCACCCCATTGCCGGCAATGGCAAAAAAGTCATGATATGTTGTGACACGTCACATGACATTGCAAGTTTGATACCTCTGACATTACTGAACTAAAAAATAATACTAATGTTGAAATCACTTCTTTTGCAATATCTCAACTTCATTTCAAAACTTTCAAATAATGAAAATGATTCACTAAAGGAGGACACTAATTTCTAACAATTAGCATTCTTTTCAAACCTCACCCATGCAAAAACTTAAGTCAGGGATACAATTACAGGTAGTCCTCATTTAGCAATCTCAACTGGGACTAGCAGTTTGGTTGTTAAGTGAAGCATGCCCTAGGTAAAACTTTAATTGTACTCATGATCTTACTTCACCTTTCCTTTGCTTTACAGAACTGTGAAGGTCATAAAAGTGAGGATTGGTTGTGAAGTTTATTTTCCATCACTGTCATAAATGAGAACAGATGCTGTATGAGGCAGTCACTAAACAAGGACAAACTGTACAGTCAAGGTATCCTGAAAACATTGATGTATAGAATTGCATATCCCAGTGTCTTCTGGATGACAAATGTTCAACTGTCAAATAAGGGTGATTGAACAGCTATGTGTTGCACATGTGCCTGTAGCTCCTCTTTTATCTTTAGTCATTACAGCAAGCAGCAAAAAAGCAAAACCCAGCTAGAAGAATGCTGAAATCAATGAACAAAAGGCAGTCTGGCACTATTTGTTATAGAAATAAGTTCAAAGCTATTTGTAACAATCTGGGCTTTAATCTGCATCAAATGGGTCTCACTCCCTGATAAAAGCATGAGAAGTTGTATGCTTGGATTTTTCCATGGATGCACCTCAAATACCACCAATGGGACTTTCATGAAGATGTATTTAGAATGCATGTACAGTCTTCATTATTAGCTTCTCTGGAAATCTGTGCAAAGATCAAAATGCAAATATTTGTAGAGAAATAAATCTTTCCAATTGTGTTTTTTATATGGTTTCATATTTTATCTGTTACTATTTGCTCAGCCAACCATCTTTTCATATTGCCTTTAAGAGATGCATAAACAATGCATGAGTGTCTGGCTGCCTTCTGATGTGAAAATAAGCTTGGTATAGTGCTTTGGAAGCTACAGCTCCACATTAGTGTTCCCCTGTAATATTGATTAAAAGTTACAATAACTTACGAGATAAAGGTCTAGCTTAGTATCCAACCAAGAAAAGAAGGATACAAGTTTTAAATCTCACAAGTTCCAACTGAATTCCAAAACATTGATTTATATTAAGTAAGCAGGTGGGAAATGAAAAACAAAGTAGTGCTGGAATGCCTGTGATTACAAGTTATTATATGTCACAAGCGAGTGGACCTCCTTGAGAAGTAATCCTTGGATTTGAGCTTGTTTTATTTTAGTTTTGCTTTCCATTTGTTGTTCTCATTCTTGCCTGATGTTTTAACCTCAATGTTTTGATTTAGAAAAGCTTTCTAAAGTTACACGTAGTATTCATCTATGTTAATTTTTAAAATATGTGCAAGTTAAAATAGAATTCCTCATCAATTAAATTTCTGATAGCTGTTTATTAATATTATGCTTGGTCCCACAATCAGCCAGATTTTAGATTGGATTTAACATTTTTATCCACCTATTGAGTCCTTCCCAAGAACCTGTGATAAAAACAGATGTTGTTTGATGGTTTTAAAGGTGTCATCACAGGATATAAACTGTTCCAAGTAAAGCTGCCTTTTTCAATTGACTGAAGGAGATTTTGTTAATGCCAGTAGCATTCAAATGTGCTCCAGATGTTTTGAAATTATATCCAAGGTGCCTATTACTGTTGGCACTATTTTTGCTTTCTTTTGCTGTAGTCATTCTGTTTCTGTTTGCAGGTCTTCATATTTTATTATTTTCTTCATTTATTTTTCTTCTATTCTGCTGTCTCCAGGTAACTACAATGTCCACCATCCAGCCCTTTTTTTATCAACAGTTATTAAGTCTGGAGTGTTATATGGCACTGCTGGTCAGATTGAATTGTAAAGTCCAAAACCATTTTAGCTTTTTCATTTTATATTACTTTATCTATTTTGTGTCTCACTAGTACAGCCAAAATTAGCCTCTCTGTCTCTTTCTTCAACCTTCCTATTCTTAGTCATTGCCAGTCTTGTTCTTATTTGTTTTGCCTGCTAATTTCTTATGAACTGGCCATGTAATATTTTGCCTTGCCATGTCTCTTTTTTATTCTTCATTTGGTCTTTCTTTCAGGCCAGTTTGATTTCTCTGTATTTACTAAGTCTTCATGTATACTACTTTCAGTGAATCTTCTTCCCTGTCCTTCAGATATTCCTATAAAGGTCTTTTTTTTTCTTTAACTGTCTGGTGTACTTGCAACATTCCATGCCCACTTATTTCCCTTGATAAGTAGAGTCTGTCAGCATCACTGCATGGACAAAGGCATTATTTGTCATCATTATTTTTTTGGTTCTCTTATCCAGAGTTTTTAGTTCCTCTGGAGTCCAGTCCACTATTCCAGCTGTATATCTTGCCTTCATGTTATTTCCTCTACCAAGTTTGGACTTTAAGATCTTCGTTTGCATGATATATTCACTTCTAAACATTTGGCTAAGACTTGCTTGGTAATGAATGGCTATAGATTAGTCAGATGTTTCAATCAAACACCATTCAATCCATCTTCATCTTCAATCCATCTTCATCTTCACCATTCAGTCCATCGCCTTGTCCAATTCTTGATTTTATTTATTTATTTATTTATTTATTTATTTTTAAGACTTATATGCCGCCCTATCTTCCGAAGGACTCAGGGTGGCTAACATAAATAAAAACAACAATACAAAGGTTAAGAGAAATTAAATAAACAGCCCCAAAATAAATTAACTAAACAATTTAAAAATTAAAACATTTTAAAAACCCGTCGTCAGTCCAGGTCAGCCTGATGAAAAAGGAAAGTTTTGAGGTCGCGGCGAAAGGACTGGAGATCCGGAGCCATCCAGAGCTCAAGGGGGAGTTGGTTCCACAGGGCTGGCCTCCCACAGAGAAGGCCCTCCCCCTGGGGGTCACCAGCCAACATTGTCTAGCTGATGGCACCCTGAGGAGGCCCTCTCTGTGTGAGCGCACTGGGCGATGGGAAGTCGTCCCCGGCAGCAGACGGGCCTTCAAATATCCTGGGCCTAGGCCATGTAGGGCTTTAAAGGTAAGTACCAGCACCTTAAATCTCACCTGGAAGACAACCGGTAACCAATGCAGCTCATGCAGGAGCGGTGTAATATGGGAGTATCGGGATGCTCCCATCACTACCTGTGCGGCCGCATTCTGCACCAGCTGGAGCCTCCGAGTGTTCTTCAAGGGCAGCCCCATGTAGAGAGCATTGCAGTAGTCTATCCAGGAGGTAATGAGTGCATGAGTGACTGTACATAGGGCATCTCGGTCCAGATAGGGGTGCAACTGGTGCACCAGGCGAACCTGGGCAAAAATCCCCCTGGTCATCGCTCCTATATGATCTTCCAAACTGAGCCGTGAGTCCAGGAGGACGCCCAAGTTACGAGCCCTATCGACAGGGGGTAACACCTCACCCCCCATCATTAAAGGTGGAGAAGAGTGATTCACTCGAGATGCCGATACGCACAGCCACTCAGTCTTGGCAGGTTTGAGTTGGAGCCTGTTTCTCCCCATCCAAACCCGAACCGCCTCCAGGCAACGGGACATCACGTCGAAGGCATCACTGAGGTAACGAGTGCATGAGTGACTGTACATAGGGCATCTCGGTCCAGATAGAAGCGCAACTGGCACACCAGGTGAACCTGGGCAAATGCCCCCCTGGCCACGACTCCAATATGATCTTCAAAACTGAGTCGTGAATCCAGGAGGATGCCTAAATTGCATGCCCTATCAACGGGAGGTAACACCTCTCCTCCCATAACCAAAGATGGAACCTCTTGGACAAGTCGAGCTGGAGCCTGTTCTTCCCCATCCAAATCCATACTGCTTCCAGACAGCGGGACATCACATCGAGGGCATCACTGGGTTGGTTCGGGGTGGAGATAAAAAGCTGGGTATCATCAGCATATTGATGATACCTCACCCCGAACCCACGGATGATCTCACGCAACGGCTTCATATAGATGTTGAACAGGAGGGGCAAGAGTACCGACCCCTGAGGCACCCCACAACTAAGGGGCCTAGGGGTTGACCTCTGCCCTCCTGCCAACACCATCTGCGAATGTCCCAAGAGGTAGGAGGAGAACCACTGCAGAACGGTGCCTCCCACTCCCAACCCCTCAAGACGTTGCAGCAAGATACCATGGTCGATGGTATCAAAAGCCACTGAGAGGTCTAAAAGGACCAGGGCAGAGGAATAACCCCTGTCTCGGGCCCACCAGAGATCATCCACCAGCGCGACCAATGCCGTCTCCGTCCTGTTCCTGGGCCTGAAGCCTGTTTGGTATGGATCCAGATACTCAATTTCCTCCAGGACCAAAGGGAGCTGCCGTGCCACCACTCTCTCAACAACCTTCGCAAGGAAGCGAAGGTTGGAGACAGGACGAAAGTTATTTAGAATAGCTGGGTCCAAGGCAGGTTTCTTGAGGAGGGGCCTTACCACCGCCTCTTTCAAGGTGGCAGGGAAGCACCCCTTACTAAAGAAAACATTGATAACTGCCAGGAGCCAGCCTCGTGTAACCTCCCGAGCCACATAAACCAGCCAGGAGGGACACGGGTCCAACAAACACGTGGTGGCACTTAATTTCCCCATGATCCTGTCCACTTCATCCAGAGTCACAGAATCAAACTCTTCCCAAATATTATCGGCCAAACCCATCGTTTCCCCCTCATCAGATACTGCCCAGTTGGAGTCCAAGCCAGCCCTAATCTGAGCAATTTTATCCACCAGATACTCACTAAACTCCTTGGCCCGTCCCTGCAAGGGGTCCTCTCCTGTCCCCTGATTTAAAAGGGAATGGGTCACCCTAAACAGGGCAGCCGGGCGGTTATCTGCAGATGCAATGAGGGTGGCAAAGTGAGCACGCTTCGCTACCTCCATTGCCACAAGATAAGATCTAGAAAAGGACCTTAACTGTGTTCGGTCAGACTCGGACCGACTGGATCTCCAAATGCTCTCTAGGCCCCTTCTCTGGTGCTTCATCTCCCGCAGGTCCACGGAGAACCAAGGAGCGAGCCGGGATCTGCGCTGGGTCAGAGGCCGCAAAGGCACAACACGGTCGAGAGCCTCCGAAGCAGCCTGTTGCCAGGCATCAACTAAGGTCTCGACTGGGCTGTGGGAAAGGGAGGAAAGAATCAATCCAAGCGCCGTCTGGAACCTATCTGAGTCCATCAGGCACCTGGGGTGGAACCACCTGGTCGGTTCCGCCTCCCAGCAGTGGGGAGTGGCATGACGGAGGCCCAACCGCAGGAGATAATGGTCTGTCCATGAAAGGGGTTGAGAGGTTGGAGTAACCCCACCTAGACCATTAAGCCACTGCCCAGAGATAAAAATAAGGTCAGGCATGTTTCCCCCCTCATGAGTCAGACCCTGAATAATCTGGGTCAGGTCCATGGCTATCATGGAAGCCATGAACTCTCAGGCCACCCCTGACGCACCACCCAGGGAAGGCAGGTTAAAATCTCCCAGAACCATAAGCCTGGGAAACTCAACTGCCAACGTCGAGTAGCCCGGGCAGGGATGTTGCCACGCATCTGAGAGAAAGGTACATGAGCAACAGACCCAACTGACCCCCAGGACCCCACCTCAGGAGAAGGGACTCACATCCGCCTATCTGAGGGGCAGTGGTCTCCCACGGACAAAGGGCCTCCTTATTAACAACTGCCACCACCCCCATCCCTACCCTGAGCCCGAGGCTGGTGAAGCACATGGAAACCTGGTGGGCATAACTCAATCAAAGAGACTCCTCCCTGCGGGCCCAACCAGGTTTCAGTAATGCATGCCAGGTCTGCACCTTCCTCCTCAATCAAATCCCGGATGAGGGGAGCTTTATTCACCACAGACCTGGCATTCAAATAAACCAGCCTGAGCTCAGGTACCTGTCCTCCCCCACCCCCGGAAAAGCAGGATGAAGCCAGAGGGTCAGAGCGCGCCACCGCTCGAAGATAGCAGAGGTGCAATCCCAAGTTTCGATATGGCCCTCTGTTCATCCGTCTGCTGCCATTCCCAATCACCATGGGGATCACTGTTCCCACCCCATCCCCTCAGGCCCCAGGACCCTCCCCCCCACCGCCGTGACCATTTACCAACCTGGACTGAGAAAGATCCAGCAAAATCCCCCCATCTTTCTGCTGGAACTTACATCCCTCCCCCCTCCCTAACCCATTAAAAAGTTTACATAAAAAATCCCTAAGCCTCCTTTTAGTGCCATGCCACCTCTCGGGATCCCAGGATCCGTCATTAAGGAACCGGCAGCACAAACCAGAGGGCCACAGCTGGGAGAGGGGGGAATCTCTCAGGGCAAGCAATGTGCCTGCAGAATAAATCATCAATTTTCCATTTACCTTTTCTCCACTATTTCTACTGTTGTTGCAAGTTGTTTTAATTTGGCTTCTTTTTTATTCCTACCTGCTTCCTTCATCCTAGCCTCATTCTTATTGTACTATTTTGGGTTATCCCATAGCTGCTCCCAGAACTGCCCTGTTTCTTCTTTGTCCAGTGTTGACTGGTTCACTGCAGTTAATCTTGAAATAATCTTCAAGTAATTAATACAATGCAATTGATATGATTATCAAATTTAGTGGTATTACTTCTAACAATTAAAAGAGTAGAAAGTAAAATTTTAGACTGAAATTCCAATGAAATGGATAATTATTAATTCTTATTATGAATTGGATAATATTTTGTTCCTTTCTAAAGAAATTATGCCTAGACACACAGACTCGTGTATTGAAAGAATTCTGCTTTTCAGTACTGCATTTCAAGAAAATTGTCATTCTTCATTTGAGTCTATTTATACATCCCCTTTCAAGTGCTAATTTCATATTTAATAAAGTTGTCAGCATGTTTGCCAAAAACGTAATATGTGAAAAATACGCATAATGTATGTGTGTGTGTGTGTGTGTGTGTGTGTGTGTGTGTGTGTATATATAAATTTTAACTTGGTTTACAAATGTTTGAGTATCTCAATCTTTGAAAACTGTTATATAAAATAAACTTCTTGGGGTTAGACACAGATAAGAATTCCATTGTATGACAGATGTCAGATATTCCTTTGATATTGAGATGAATTTCTTGGTAGTACAATGAATCAAAATATACGTTTAAATATGTATTTTATGAAAAAGCTATCAAAATATGGCTACATTTTACAATTTGTTAAACTAGGCAATTCAGAATTAAAAATGGAATTTTGAGAAAAAAGGATGAGAAGGATATTTGCTCATCCTCAAATCAGGAATAGTTGTCTATTATTTCAATACCATGATTTTTTTTCCTAAAGTCGTGGATGAAATGTATTGATTCTATAAAATATTAATTTTATCGCAATTTCTCCCTTCGAGGGAGCCTGTTAAAAATATAGTGTTCACTTTTCCATCATTAATTATATATGAGGGCATTCAATCTGTAACAAAAGTAATGGTGATGGCAATACCAAAGTTAATGTGCCACCAATACAGGTAGTCCTCAACTTACAACAGTTTGTTTAGTGATCATTCAGACCTTTTTTCTCAGTTAAGACTATTGCAGAATCTCCAAGGTCATGTGATCAAAATTTGGATGCTTGTCAACTGGTGCATATTTATTAGGATTCCAGTGTCCCAGGTCATGTGATCAGATTGTGCAAACTTCTGACAAACAGAATCAATGGGGAAAAGCCAGATTCATTGAACAACCAAGTTACTAACTTAATAATGATTCATTTAGTAACTGTGGCAAAAAAAAATGTAAAATGGGGGAGAACTCACTTAACAAATGTTTCATTTAGCAACAAACTACCTATAGTCATTCAAAAAAGACTCATATAATCTTGTAATCTCATGCAAAAAATCTTTTTTGTTGTTAAGAATTGTCTGTATTAAACCAAATATGAGTCTTCAGTTTAAATATCAGATACTACTTTATCACATAGTTATAGGAGCCACTCGTAGTTCAACATCTAATATTGTTTTTCTAACCTAACTTCTAAAAGATTGCTGTACTCTTCACAAAGCATTATTGCTCAGAGCTCATATATAAAAAAGTTCCTCATCACCTTCTCTTCTGTTTTCTTCAAATCTCTCCACAAAACCTATAAATCCTATGAAGCTTTTGGTACAATCCTTTAGTTCCAATATTTCAACTCTCTATGCTGAAAGCAAAGGTATTTTGTTAGCCTTTTTTATATGCTGCTTTGCACAAAATTGCTGTGTTATGTTTACTTTAGATTGTAATTCTATGGTTTCTGCTTGCAGTGCAGTAGGATTTCTTCAGCTCTACTTTCTGACCAAGCCTGAAGGGGGAAATTTGATACTAGTTTGGAATACCAAATCTTAGACATTCCAAGTGGTGTGGATTTGTAGATCCTTAATCCTCCAAATCCATATTATCATCAAATGCAATTGAAATGCAAACATATTCCCTCCTGTTTGCAAACGAACAATACCATGGTAGTTGAGAATGAAGAGAGAGAAATAACTGCCTTGTCAATCAATTTAATTTTGCATTTCTAGGACAATATGTTAGTTGTTGAAAATAGTTTACATTGCTTTGATAATGCATTTGAAATTATATATGTGATCAATGAATACATCATATTATCTCTACTGAGAATCTCCCCTGATGTTTTGTCTGCAATTAGCTTCAAATTGAATCATCTCTTTTGTCTCCACTGCCATCATCTCAAAAACAAATTTAGCAGAAGTAATATCAAATAAAAAGGAGATTGGGGTTCTAATCTGGGATTTTTAAAGCAACACCAGCCTATTTTGTAAGTAAACATGCATTCTTACAAAAAAAAAACTATGAATGTAGAATTTGGCATGAGAACAAAGCATAATCTGTTTGATAAGCACACTATTGTTAATTCCACCAGCCTGTATTTATCTTTATTTTTCCAACATTTTTAACATACTTTATCTTTGGTTCAGTAAGACAGCTTCAGTACAAAACTTCTCAGCTTCAGACTTCAAATGCCAATAGTAATCTGCTATCAGCCCAGTGCAGTTGTTTATTATCTTACTACCTGTACAAATTCAGTATAAAACCTGGTCTCCACCAAAAATCTATCTACAGTAGAAATAAAAACCAGGAATAGTAAAAACAAATCTATCTTCTGCATTAAATGTGTTGAAATCTAACATTATTACTATGTAAACTTTGACCCAGTAAGATAATCATAAAGTTTTCAAATATAGGAATGTTTATAGTACTTTCTGCCAAGGAAACATTGTTAAAAGAGAAAAGATACTTCATGTTTGTTTTTAATATTTATTTATTTGTCAGATTTATAGAACCTATCTCACAAATAAGTGATTCTGGGTGGTGTACAACAAAACTAAATGAGAGAGAGAGAGAGAGCATTTTATTTTTAATATGTGAACTTGAGATAACTAAGGATAACTCTCTTTATGGCCAAGAGAAAATAACTCACCCATGGGAAGGGGCTTCAATTAATGTCCCCCATTCCAAATCTTAGTACCATTGCCACAAGGCACCTAATGTGTTACACATTGTGTGAGTGGGACCATGGATAAATTGGCCATAATCCCTTGTGCTATCTAAGATCCCAGCCTTGAGAAGGCAAGTTGCAAACCTTTAGAATCATATGCCTGGGGAACTGTACTGCCAACCCAGACACAGAGTCCAGGAACATAGGGAGAAATATCACTACACTGCAGGGAGGAAATTTAATGAGCATCAATCCCCACTAAAGCTTCTAGGAATCTAGCCTAACCTCACAAAGATGGACTTACATTTGGCAATGTTTTAGTGACTAGAGATTCACACATGACAACAGCCATATATCATACTACTGTCTTGGATTCATGGCTGGTGCCACATTTGAAACCTAGGAGGGCAAATTTCAAAGAGGCAAACTCCTCACCTACTGGCCAAGTTTAGGTGATGAAACTATTCTATCTGCAAAGGTCAGGAATAAGGGAAGTTTTCTTATACATCAACTTGACATTAGTTCAGAGCCATCAAACTTCTGGAAACCAAGTAGTATGTTATAGGGCACCAGAATGTGACATTGGTCCTATGCACCAACATCGTATTCTCTCTTTCCCCCTCTATCTACTGCCATATCTTGCCATTGCTTCCCCTGCTCTGTCACCCTTTGGTCAGTAGCCTCTCCATAATCTTTGCTTTTTTCCAAGACAAATGAACTCATTCTAATAGCCACTAGCAAGAAACAAGGATAGAGAGATACAGATCTGGTCATTGGCAGTAGTGCCCTTCTGTTCAGGTCCTCCCTCTTCAAATACTCATACTCACCTTCCTAACTAACTCAATTCAGGCTCCCCCAAATAACCTTATCTCACTGGTGTAATGGGGAGAGAGAATCACCTCCAATGGCTTCTGCAGATAAAGCCTTGCATCCTATTCCTGTCTCTCTGAAGGATGGGAGTAAGGCCCAATCCCATTTAGCCTGCTTACCAACAACCAGTCCATATGGTGGTTTCAGCCAATCCAACTGGGTTCCAGCAGTCACAAACATTATCCAGTTGAGGTGTCCTGGGATCTCCATTCCACTTCAAACACCAGGCAGTCCAAAGCATCAAAGAAAGAAAGTGGGAGCAACCAAGAAGCACTCTCGTATGTGGCTGGTCAAGTGACAGCTTCAGGACACAAATCAGTTTTTAAAATTTACAATTACCTCTTCATGCATCATTGCACCCTCAAGGTGCAATTGTAATACCCTGCATCATTTTCTGGTCTACTAAGCCTACATCTTGTCTTCCCATACAGATCCAAAGTGGAGGGAAGAGCTGTTTTGCAGATTTCCCTGCCACACTGCCATGCTTCTGGGAATCAACCCACATGATTGTGGGTCTGGGAGCTGATATCTGCTCATCACTTTAATGAAAAACAGCTGATCTATGGCACCACCAAACTCCCTCAGCTGCCATTCAGTTGCCTTCACAACCCTTCAACAGAGAAATTGCTACCAACTGCCATTCTACTCTTTTACCACCAAAGTAAGGCCCAATAAGGCTGCACTTTCATCTGGTAGCTTCATTTGCACACATAGAGGGTGATCATGTGTGCAAAGATCCATTTTTTTCAAGCACCATGCTTGTGTGGCCACTGTTTGAGCAAATGGAGGTGCATGCATGCACTCACCTATCAGTTGCATGGAACTGTCCTGCCACCACTGCTACCAGTCTGCAAAGGATGGAGACCACTGGCTTACGGAAGGCTATGGACAAAGACAACTTTTGCTTCTTGGAGCTTTGCTGCTTCAGACCACTATACACATCCACCCACTTGCCATAGCATACTCCCGACTCTCAATATGTGTAACCACATAACCCATGTAACCACACCTGGGCCTAATATTGAGCATTGCCTTCATTTTTAAACAGGGCTTCTTAAGAGATGTGTTGCTTATCACCATAACAGGATAGAATCTGGTGCCTTTCTTCCATCTGTATTCATCTTATTTTATATTGTTAGCCTTTTTCTGTTCTTGCTGAATTACTGCCATTTGCAGCCAATTCTGTTTATAATTCAGGCTTCATGAAAAAGATTAATTCAATAACAAGGAGATAAGTGGGATTCCGCTTCCTTTTAGCATACAGCCTTTGCTCCAACATCAGTCCAAGTTGGATTGATAGGAAAGTATAATCTACGATGGAATTTATAGCTGTGTACTCAGCATCCAGTGTATGTCTGTGAGAGATGAGATGAGGTAGACATGATAGATGATAGATAGATAGATAGATAGATAGATAGATAGATAGATAGATAGAT
>JAKJMR010000227.1:343988-367963 GCA_024449315.1 Daboia siamensis
GATAGATAGATAGATAGATAGATAGATAGATAGATAGATAGATAGATAGATAGATAGATAAAATATGATTAAACTCTGATTAAGATGAACCTGCTACATGATCACAATTCCTATTTCATTCAGTACAGGCCAATTTAGCAATAGATTCAATTCTGCCCATACCAAGACATTTAAAAAAATATTCTTGCTTCATATTTAGTGCAGATATATTGATCTATCTTAGTGTTTCTTAACCTTTTCTTCACCACGGACCCTTTTTAAATATCTTTTGTGGTCACAGACCATGGCCATAGGCTGTCAAGACTTAACTCAAGATTTAAATCATAACATTTGTTCAAGACTTTGCAGAAACCCTGTGATGACATTGTGCCCCCCCCCCCCCAGGTCTGAGCACCAAGGTTGAGAACCACTGATCTATCTTATTTAATTAACCACTATCCACAGCAGCTAGTTAAATGAGTGAAGAAGAATCTCTTATTAATTTCTCCCAAGTGGAGTCTGCAATGAAGAATTAGATTTCTATTACCTAATACCAATTTTTGTCATAGAAATTTAGATGCTTAACTAATGGTATTAATCATTTTTGAAACTGATGTGTTACAGGAGTAATATGCTGTAATGTATATGTATATCACATTAAATATCAATAAATAAAGAGTTCCAATAAAAGAGAACATCTGTAGCTCAGGATTGAACAGCAGAATCCTTTGTTGTATCTGAGCTTGATTGGTTCTTTACTTGCAGATGTTTCATTTCCCAACTAGGTAATCTCATCAGTATGAGTGAATGTGCAATCTCACATTTACACTGATGACATTACCTAGCTGGGTAATGAAATGTCTGCAAGCAAACAACCAACCAAACTCAGAGAGCACCAAGGACTCTACATAAATGAAAGAGTTTTTCATCTCAAACAATTTACTTTTAAATATATATGCCATCCTTCTGTGTTTTTGGTTTTAAGTACTAAAGCCAAGAAAAATGTACATTAGTAAAGATGGATTATTTTCCCTACAATATCGTAGCCACATATATGGAAAACTGCCAAAACGTTCATCTATTTAAACTCTGGTCCAAAGGCTAAGGAATAAATTTGAAAAAAACCCACAATATTGTCAAAGAAACTATTTATTAAAGTCCTTGACATCTTCTTTGAGTCTTTTGTTATTGCAAGCTGGTTGTCATAGAAACAAGGTTTCATAGCATTGCAGGCTTCATGAAAGCAATGACATCCATATTAAAATTATAAAATAAAGGATGCATATTTTTATACTCTTCAGGCTCAATGATTATTTGCCAAAGCCCTATATTTCTGCAAGAGGTATCTATAAAAACAACAGAGATTAGACTCTGCCACATAGCATGCTGCTTTTTTGTTACTCAGCTGTTTATACAGATAATTCAAATATTTCATGCATGCTAGGATAGCAAGTCTGAAAATTAGCAGAAATTCAAATATGTACCTCATAATTAGCTGGAAAAGCTGAGAGGAATAATTTGCCCTTAGATGGCATAGAAGAAAAAAAAATCTAGGACCAGACTAGTTACATGAAAATCTTTTGAAGTTTTGTATTAAATTTTTATTTATGTAATCTACTATAATCATCATTATTGTGTTTTTAAAATGTGGATGTATTACATTTAATGTTCTGTTCATTTATTTTTCCTTTGACTCTGTATTTTAATTTTTTGAATAAAAATAAAAGTTTTAAAATGTGGATATATTACAGATCATCCAAAAACTTTGATATCTAAATCTTCTCTGTTAACAAGTCTTACACATATTGAAATGGGACTAAATGTTTCTAAATACTCAACAACAAAACATTTTATTCCCTCCCATGCCATTTCTAATTATAAGGAGTATTAGTTGGCAGCAAATATTTCCCTCTATTTTTTTCCTTAATTTTAAGAGTATATCTTGACAAGATGAAATCATCTGCCCTGTAAGTTTAAAATCTTTATATTAAATAATTGCATCTTTAAAAATATTTTTATTAGTCACTTGGAGTGTTTTCAACAAAGGAAATAAAATTAAAATAGTTTACATAAACAAAACTTAAGTGCAAAAGTAAACTTTGGGAGAAAAACTGGAGATGGGATATAAAGGAAATACCATATACACTGGCCAAGATTTAGACCAAAAGAGAGAAAAATGTTAATGCTAAAATCAGGTTCCTAGATGAACATTTTATGTGAAGCAGACATACCAAAACAGGAATAATAACAAAATTAATTTGCAAAGCGTCCCATGGGAGCACTTTTTTTAAAAAAATAATGTAAGTCACAGCTACAATTGTCTATACATACACACACACACATACACATGTGGCACAGTGGTTAGAATGCAGTATTGGTGGCTAATTCTGCTGACTGCTGATTGCCAGCAGTTTGGCAGTTCAAATCTCACTGGCTCAAAGTTGACTCAGCCTTCCATCCTTCTGAATTTGGTGAAATGAGGACCCAGATTGTTGCGGTCAATAGGTTGACTCTGTAAATTGCTTAGAGAAGGCTGTAAAGCATTGTGAAGCAGTATAAAAGTCTAAGTGCTATTGATGCACACACACACACACACACACAAACAAACACAAACAAACACAAATGGCTGGGGATGACTGGATACAAGAATATGCCTCTCTCCTACACCAATTAAAAGTAATCTGAGACATATATTGATGTCATTATCTAAATGAACTTTAAGTCAAATTTAAATCAGGTTATATAAAACTAAGTAATAAAGATACAGAGAACAGAAATAAAAAATAGAAATACAAACTAGTATGTACACTCCACATTTCTATGCTTTCCTGCTCCTTACTTGCTCAAATATAGAAAGAAATTCTTCAAAACATTGTACAAGTTCTGTTGAATGGTATCGTCCTAAAGTTATGATATTGCTATTTTGCTTTATAAGGACTATCCTTTGTCCTCCTTTTATACATTGACATATAATTCGAAAGAACATATTTACTAAAGAAAGTTTAAAAGGAAGTCATAACAACACCTGACCATATCATATAAAGCAATGTTGCATTTTGAGCACTAATGTTCCAGCAATTGCTGAACCTGTCAATTTCTTCCTTGATGAACATGACATACTTTAATTGAATTAATTATATTAAATTATTATGCATAATAATTAGTAATATTGATTATCCTGGTAAAAATGTAGTATTTCTGCTTACTTATCAATACCATATGTTGATCAATGGGAATGTGTATGTTTATATCACACATGGCCATTGCATGTTCTCTTAGTAAAAACACTCTGTAAGTATATCAATACATAACCAACCACCCAAAATAATCTTGTATTTTTTTTAAGGGGTTGCCACAAAGAAGAGGGAGTTGATCTATTCTCCAAAGAACCTGAAGGCAAGACAAGAAGCAATGGATAGAAACTGATAAAAGGAGAACCTAAACCTAAGGGGAAATTTAGAATAATTAATCAGCGGAATGACTTGCCTCCAGAGGTTGTGAATGCTCAAACACTGGAAGTTTTTAAGAAGAGATTGGACAACCATTTGTCTGAAATGGTTGGATAGGATTTCCTGCTTGAGCAGAGGGTTGGAGTAGAAGACCTCCAAGATCCCTTCCAACTCTGTTAATTTGTTATTCTAACTTCTGCAAATCTGGGTGGTCTTCTGAACGTGTCTCATAACTTTATCATCACATGAGTAAAATACTGCAGCACAAACTACACAAGGCTTCCGTTAAACATGACTTTGATAAATGTAGCAAATTCAAAATGCAGCAACTTAATTATGGCAGAACTAAGTCACTTATGTGCAAACACCTATGCTCAGTGCTTTTTTGGTAAAAGAAAAAGGTGCCGGAACTCACACATGTCATACCACCCACCTTGCCTACCATACAAGGTTCCATCCAAAAAAGGTGCCGGAACTCCGTTCTGAGCGTTCTATGACAAAAAAAGCCCTGCCTATGCTGTAGTTGGTGCATAGGTTGATGATAGGTTTGTGAATCTAATTCAAACATTTAATGTTAACCTCTAAAGCTGAAATATCTTGGTAACTATTTACATTCAAGGATGCTTACTCTGACAAAAATATGTCTGTTCTTGTTAATCATCTTGAGAAGCTAATCTACTTGATAAGCAGCAAGAGGTTCAACCTGTTTTAGATATAACCTGAAGTTATGTTTTCCACCCCTTAACCATGCTGGCATTCTGAAAAACTGTAACACTTCTCCCTATTTGGTCATTACAAGGTGATCTTGGGCTGCCTTTTTGCTTTAGCTGGATTTTGAATTTGATTCTAACTTTTAAGTCTAAGATGGTGGACTTAATTAAAAGTTTGAGAGACAAGTTTGTTAACTTGTTGTATCAGGCACTATTTGTTTTCATTAAATGATATAAACCATCTAGAGTCTTTGTAATTAGACTCTACAAATTCACCTAAAAAAATAAACAAACAATAACCTGAGCTATGCCAAGTTTATTAGGCTTAAATATCTATTAGGAAAAAAATACAGCGATTTCATTTAAGTTTTGTTTCAGCAACTGTAAAAGATGAGACCAGACACTGGCTGAAGAACATATCCCCCTTGACAGAAATTTTTCAGCTTTATCCAGAAGGGTCTGGCAGGATAATGGAAATTATTGAATTGCACAGCTATAAAACCTATATCCATTGCCAAACTGGAGCCCTCAGGGAAACTAACTTCATAAAATAAAAGAAATATATGAATCCATTTAAAGTACACCTATATTTAAAAATGTTCAGCAAACAGAAGACTGTGCCTTGGACAGTCATAAAACAAAGAAGATGTATGACTACTCATACCGGTTGCAAGTCTTCATTCTCATACTCTGTACCTCATTTCTTCCAAATGGAATAAAAATAAGGATCACAGGCATTCATTTGAATGTTTAAATAATTTTCTTTTAAACTGACAAGTATAATTTCAAATAAAAGAAACCCTGTCAATTAGACTTAGTTCCCAATTAAATATTCAATTTTTCCATCAAAAAAGTTCCAAGTATTTTTATTCATTTGAGTCACTGCCCCCAAATTCTGTCCACAGTGATTTCTTTTCCTTTCTATCTTGTCTCTCTCATTTCCCATCCTACCAATTTCCTAAAATCATCAGTGTCCTCCAGATTTCCAAGCACAAACTTAATTTCACAGTGATCAAGCGTAAAAATGTTGAAATGCTTACTAGCTGCAGAAATATGGCAAGAAATCTAATAATAATCTAACCCACATTCCTTCTATAGTTAACATATTGTGTCATTAAAAGTCTTTAAATATGGAATAGAATAGAATAGAATAGAATAGAATAGAATAGAATAGAATAGAATAGAATAGAATAGAACTTTATTACGGTCATAGAACAGCAATAAACATCACTTTTTACAATATGTTAAAAATAGTACTTACATTAATAATAAATTATAACATCCCTGTTAAGAACATACATGTTCTCAAAATGTTAGGGTCCCTCCCTAGTTTACATGAGTGGGAAGCTGATACATTTGTGAGTAAATATAATGTTCCAAAAATTGTTAGAGATATCTCCAAAAAATTGGCACAAGTTGACAACTATAATTCTGTAACCAATTTTTTTCTTGTGGACATTCCAGCAACACAGAAATTTGCCACTGCATGCGTGGTAGAAGGGTTTGAGTCCTGGAGGAAAAAGCCTATATAAAAATTGTCTACCCTCCCTGGCAATCTGTCTAATAAGGGGAGAATATATGCTGACCTATAAACTCGGTATAACTCACAGTACAATAAAACATGTGAGATATCTTTGACTTCTCCTTTACCACATATACATACCTGTTCTACTATTGGTGTTCTCTTATACCTGCCCTGGAGGAGTGCTGAGGGGAGAATGTTAAATCTGGCTCTGAAGAAAGCTATTCTTTGTTTTGGGAAGATCAGATCATTTAGATATCTTGCCGATTCTCACACACCCTGTTTGATTCTATCCCTACTGTGGAGAGGCAACCTATTTAGTTCTTCTTGGAACTTCATTTCCTTCATTCTATTGAATACTACTTGCTTTGCTTTGTCAAAGCCTAGGGACATTAAGAATACCAATGAGAGCCCATAGGAGCCCAGCTTGTGAGGGGAGGGGAAGTTGTCAGTTAACGCTAGTGGGGATAGTTCCTCTGAAAAGAAATGCATTTTAAACCAATGAATGATCATCATCTAAATAAATAAATCTTCCAGGCTCTTACCTGAATTTGAGGCATGCCTGTCTCAATTGTTAACTAGGTATTTGGAGTTTCTTTGGGTGCAGCTAAGATGGCTCTCAGGAATTTGGTTTGTATGGTTTCTAGCAAGTTTTTCTTTGCATGGATTCCTGTTTGTGCCCCATATAGAATTTGTGCCAATGTTTTGGCCTCAAAAGGTTTTAAGGCAGCAGGTACTAATTGACCTCCACCTGTATAAAAGAAATGTTTAATTACATTTGAGGACCTATTGGCTGCTTGCAATGTATGATACTCTGGTTTCTCTTCAGATCATATAAATCTTTCGCCTTAAATATGTTTATCAAGTGATCTTGAGGTAAGCTTCTTGCTTTAGGTTGCCTTGCACTTAAAGAGAAAGTATTTTATGAATGAAAGTGAATATATATGTCCCAGGATAATGTTGCAGGATCTAACTAGGTCAGTCACCTGGACCAATTTTTTTTCTTTCTTATATGACATCCTATTTGTTATATTTTAATCCCCAAGAAATGTGAGGTTGCATAACCTGTGTCTCCACAGCCTCATGCACTCCTAACCTTTTGTCAGAATCCATTTATATCATATTCATAAATGGAATGTTTCAAACATTATTCCATGGATTCTGCCATCTCCCGAAGAGAAGAGAATGGATGTGTATTGAACCGGTATTAGGCATTTCAAAGGAAAGGAGAAGCCTTTTGAACTGGGGAAACAAAAGGGGGGGTGCATCTGGCTTGTGTCACGGAAGAGACAATTAACATGAAAGGTCCTAAGTTCCTTTTTCCCACGAGAGGGATGATACGAGATAAAGGATGGGGGACTGACCAAATGGGGTTAAGGGGGGTTAAACCGGGAACTCTTTATAAGGGTTTACTTCGTGGAATAATATTAAGTCCTGTCTCGTATTCCTACAACCAAGCATGTCATAGTAAAGATTCTTTTTGGAATAGATTTGACTCCAAGAATTTTGTCTTCCTAAGATGTGGTTTGGGGTGGATCCTGACACTTTTTCTTTTTCTTTTCTTTCACTTATATGAGGGCTCCAATTGTCAATTTACTGAGCAATATTTCAGTAAATGGAAAATCTAGGGTTTTTTTTCAAACTTGATATGGACTGGACTGGAATGTACATAAGTGCCTTTTTTTAAAAAAAAGTCATTGAATTAAAACATTGCTGCTTACTGTTTTTATTTTTTTCCAATGCAAAGGAAACTTGGAAATAAATTATGTAAATAGATATATCTTTCTGTCTCTCAGCTGGATGATTCTAAAAGAAGCATAGAAGTGGACCAAATTTGGCTGGAGAGAAGAAAGCTACAAAAAAATGATTAAGCTTTAAAATGGGAGTGATCAGCCCAGGTGTGTGGGGAAATACTAAGCTATGTTGCAGACATCACAGTACACCTTTGCTTTCCAATGCATAATACACAAAACTGTATACAGATGAGAAGAAACACAGAAATAGTCTCAATGTGCTATTTTATTGCACAGAAGAACATATAGACTCCTAAGCCTTCGATGCTGAAGTACCGCAGACTAGGTGAAACATGGCTTAATGCCAATAACAATGAGAGGTATCTTGGATTCCTAGTGGACAATCACTTAAATATGAGCTAACAGTGTGTGGCAGCAGCCAAAAAAGCCAATTCAATCCTAGGTTTCATTAATAGAGTGATAGAATCAAGATAATGTGAAACAGTAATACTGCTTTACAAAGACTGGAATACTGCATCCAGTTCAGGTCACCACAATATTGTGCATTTCCTACCTTATTCTTCTTTGCACTCACTTTTTCATCTCCCTTGCAACCCCCACACCATCCACAAAATATTAGCTTGGGCATCAAATACCAGAAAATTCTGCTGATTTTGGGCAAACCTTTTACAAAAATTTGATAACATAGTCTTTGAAAGTCCTAAAGAAGTTCATTTACTTTTTGAATTAATAGCTACATACTTGCTATTGTAATAAGTGTATTTTCTTTTAAACTGTAAATTCTTCAGATCAGGCAAAAAATTTGAGATGTTCTGTTTTTAAACAGTTGAATAAACTATGCTATTTGTATTTGTTTGTTTTCTTTTTAATGGAACAATAGTTAACGTATGCTATAAATAAATAAGCAAGTTTGGATTGAAAGAATTCTATAAATAACCTAGCCAGGAAATGGATGAATGAGGAAATCTGAGGTCATTGTGAATGGATGTTCACATCCATTTTCTTTTCAGATGTTCATTCTTCCAAACTTTATTGAGGCAATACCACATAAATGATATAACAATATAGATTAATATACTTCAAAAAGGTTTGTTTAAAAAGGTATCCTAAAGCCAATCTCAGTGTTTTTCCAATTGTTTCCAGTGTTAAAAGAGACAGAGAGATGTAAAATTTATTCTAAAAAATAGTGAGTACCTCTAAACCAGGGATGTCAAACTCATAACATCATGTGATGTGTCGTGAGGCATCACAACTTTTTTCCCATTGCCGGCAATGGGGTGGGCATGGTTTTGGTGTGACGCATCCAGCCCGTGGGCCAGCAGTTTGACACCCCTGTTCTAAACCAAGTTCACTGTGCCAAAGAAGAACACTTTTTTAAAATCTTCTGTGGCCAAATAAGTTATTGTACCTGGTTTGGTAACTGATTTCTATTTTTATCAGCTCCTCCATCAGAATATTTATTCAAATTTAGCTTTCTGTATTAGTCTGTAGAAATTCAGTTCAGTACTCTTCCAGCTTCCATAATACAGAACCTAAAGGATCATCTCTAGATTGTTGTATTTTCTCCCCATTCATTTTTATTGCAATTCACATTTTTTTTCTGTCTTATACTTTTTAAATAGCACTTTTATTAATAAACTAATTACAGAGATAAAATGTAATGCAAATTAAATAAGAATAAAACCAAAAAAGGAAGTAAGGAAAAATAGAAAAGAAAGAAAAAATAAGAATATAGTAAAAAAAGAAAATAGATAGCTTCCCCATTCATCACAAGTATAAATAATTTTAATAATTTATCACCTTCACTTAAAATATAACAAATGATATCTTCTTCCCACATCTCTTATCTACACACAAATCCCTGAAGACTCATTGTTTTAATCATGATCAGCAAAAGTTCATTAAGGTATATCAGACATTTTAATATTGATAAAATATTTCACCTATCTATACCTTCCTTTTATTTCTAACAATACTGATCTTTGATCCATTCAAATGATGTTCTAGACTTTGATTTCATTTTTTTCTTTATCCCTTATCACAAAAACCTTCAAAGCTTTAACAATCCTCTTTTGTAAATCCAATATAAGCAAATTATCCTGGTCATTCTGTTGTTTTTTTTAAAAAAAGTCATAAGCTTCTATTTAAAACTCCCCCCCCCCCCCAAGTATGGAATGAGACTCTCCTGGTGTATTCAGACATGTCAATTTGAAGTTAAAACTTTTTATCCAATAACTAAAAAGATTTCTGAAAGTGGGTAGAAAAGGAAGTATGCAAGTCCAGTGTCCTTAAAGGTGACAATAGTAGTTTGAGGATTTTTCCCTTATTTCCTAGACTTCTAAACCAACTGAAGACTGCTGTCTTATGGTCTTCTTGCAAGGAACAACTGTCTGGAGCACTTGTGAGTGATCTAAAGTCCTCTCCTTGTCCAGAAAGTAATTACAAAGAGCTGGTCTATTTGCCAGGTCTTCATTCCACTGCAGATATCAGCTCCATTTTTAGCAGAGGCATTGTCAGTTCATCATTTCTCCCCTGGAAGTTTCATAAATCCTAAGTCACCTAAGTCCTCATTGATAAGTGATAATCACAGTCACTATATTTTCAAAACCTTTTCACTGATACTCACAACTTCCATGAAACTGACACTGAATGCTATTGCAGCAAAGAAATAGGATACAACATAAAAAACCCAAACATGGCCCTTACCTACGAACATATTAAATTCAGATACCCTGTTATTAAGTTACATTGTTTAACAACAGATATTTTTATTTCATGGAAGAAATAGTGTGATAAATGAATGACTTCAGTGTAGCATTATTTTCGTATGTAAAGATGACTCAAATCACATATTCAGACTGTCAAATATTTGTTTCTTGTTTCTACAAGTTCAGGGTTGACACAAAAGATATGTTTCTTGAGGTCCCATTGAGCTATGTTGTGTTACTCATCTGAATTTTATTCTGCTCAGTCCTTCATAAGTTATGGAAATGAAACTTTTGATATTTCCCATTTCACTGGTAAAGAAATCTACATATCTCTCCAGTTCACATTAGTAGCTTTTCCTGTCCTATTGATCATGATGCAAAGTTGCATAGAAGCTGCTTGTTGACGTATATGTAAATAGCAAATGCATGCTTGGTTATTTATATATATATATTATCATGAAATGTGTTCATTCTTCTCAGTGTTAAATCACTGCCAATGAGTATTAATTAATCACTTCCCCTAACCCAGAAGGAAACACTATCTTCTGCAGATTCAAAAATCAAAATGCTGACACATGAAGTTGCTCACTGTCAGACATAATGATTTCCTGCACAGTTAGCAATTCTTAATTACCATTCTCCTGCAACTCATAATTTATGTTGCCAAATTATCATCTGACATGATGTAACACTTCCAGCTGCAGCTACAATAAATCTTGTGAGCTGTTATAAACTCCTGGAGTCATTATATTTCTCGTATTTCTATTTTCCTGGTTTGCTGCTGATGGTGTCACGCATGCCAGCTGTAAATCTGGTCTGTCTTTTTGTTTCAACAGTTGCCAGATTGATACCAAAGACTGTCCAGTGTGACTCCTGGAGTATTCAAGAAAAAAATCATTAACAAGGCAATAGCAGAAAAATCAGTTCTATAGAGATTGCAAGATAGAATTAAGTCAGTGGATGAGGCAACTGAATATTTGATTGTGAAGATAATGGAAGAAAAGAAAGCTTAATAACTACATAGAAGAGTAGCAAGTTATGGAATAAAATCAGTATGAAAAGGAAACAAAGGTAGAAAATTCAGGAGCTGCTCATAAGAAACTGTCAGCAAACTGGAAGAGCACATTTTTTGATCTAGAACAGGGCTTTTCAACCTTTTCACCCATTGTACCACTTTCAGGATATGGCAACATCCGAGTACCACCAGTTGCCTAGCAAGGTGTCAAAAACTTGATGACCCCCCCCAAAAAAGGAAAAAGTGATGAAGTACAGGTAGTCCTCGACTTACAACAGTTCACTTAGTGACTGTTCAAAGTTACAATGGCACTGAAAAAAGTACCTCCCAAGCCACAGCCGAGCAAGACATCTGCCTGCCTGCCTGGTGGTGCTCTTTCTCCTGTCCGAGGTTTTCATTGTTGTGAGCATTTCTGTTGAGGATTGGTAGTGGGGGTGGGGGGGTGTTTGGTTTTTATTTACCCTATCTGCTGGGTGGTTGCAGCAGGTTTTGGTCACTTCACATGATCCTGGGACACTGTGACCATCATAAATGTGAATCAGTTGCCAAGCATCTGAAATCACAAGACCCTGAAGCTGCTGCAACATTCCAGCTGATTGGCTCTTCTACTTCTTCCAGCTGGAGCCTGGCGCTGATTGTGGCACTTCTGCTGAGCCCTGACAGCCCCGAAGAAGCTCTGATCCTGGCGCTTCCTCTGAGCCCTGACAGCCCTGTGGCTCCACCTATCTCTCACTCAGGCTTGTGTGGTGCTTCCACCAGTTCAGCGCATTCCCCTCCACCGCTACCACTTTTCTAGGATAGTCACGTACCACCTGCCAAGTGCCAATGTACCACAGGTGGTACCCCTACCACTGGTTGAAAAGCGCTGCCCTAGAATACTTAAGCTCCAAACTCTTAATTTCAATCTCTATAACTTGTAAATTGTTATTAATAATAGCTTGCTTTGTCTTTAACCTTCAGACCCATTTTTGGCACCTCACATGCTTCTTTGCAAAAAAAATACATTTGCTCTATAAAATATGCCATGTTACTTGACATATGTCTTTTGGCCATTAAGTTGAAACTGTCTTACGAAGCAATTCACATATTTATGCTCGCTGCTCTTTAGCTAACTGACTGCTTACACGAAATGAGTCATTCAACATCAGTGATCTTGTTCAAGATAAACACATACCAAGAAGTCATACAAATATGGCTTCTAGGTATGTGCCTTAGTATGCTTAGACCCCAGTTAGCTGCCAAGATAATGAAGAGCATTTAATTTACTATTTGGAACTTTCAAGCATTCAAGGATTGTCTTTTTACAAGAGAGAAAGAACCCCAAATAATGGCTTAAGTTTGCACAATAAAGAAATTTCAAAGTTGATTGTTTTAGGAAAAATCTTCTGTCCAATTACATCATAAGAATCCAATATTATGTAAGCATAAAGATTGTATTCTGAGTAAAAGTAAAAGAAACATTTGCAAGGGGAAAATGTCAGACTGGATATGGGTAAGATACTTTTACAATGCTTTCCCAGTACTGGGCTTGAATATTTACTCTTTTCAACACTTGGGACAGTTTTTTGTTCAGCTGGTTATGGAAGGTGAAAATCAAAACATGCCAGACTTAGTGGATTTTTTTTTCTTGCTGGAACCACCACATTCCTGGGGGAGAAAAGAGGCTGTCATAATGATGTTGCTGCAGTGGCTGAAGCACCATCTGATTTATAGTAGTGGTAGAAGAGAAGATCAATCAGAATAGAGCTGGAAGGGACCTTGGAGATCTTCTAGTTCAACCCCCTGCTCAAGCAGGAGACCCCATACCATTTCAGACAAGTGGTTGTCAGTCTCTTCTTAAAAACTTCCAGTAATGAAGCACCCATGACTTCTGAAGACAAGGTATTCCACTGGTTAAATGTCCTCACTGTTAAAAAGTTTCTCCTTAATTCCAGGTTGCTTCTCTCCTTATGTAGTTTCCATGCATTGTTTCTTGTTTTGGCTTCTGGTGCTTTGGAAAATAAGTTGACCCCCTCTTCTTGGTAGCAGCCCCTCAAATACTGGAATATTGCTATTATATCACCCCTAGTACTTCTTTTCTCCAGACTAGCTATATCCAGTTCCTGCAACCATTCTTTATTTGTTTTAGTCTCCAGGCCTTTAATCATCTTAGTGGTTTTCTGCACTTTTACCAAACTCTCAACATCTTTTCTGTAATGTGGTGAGCAAAACTGGATTCAGTATTCCAGTTGTGATCTTATTAAGGTTTGATAAGATGGTACTAATACTTTGCATGATTTTGATTCTATGCCTCTGTTTATACAAAACTATAGAATTTTATTAGCTGTTTTGGCTGCTGCTGGACACTGCTGACTCATATTTAAGTGATTGTTCACTAAGACTCCAAGGTCTCTCTCACAGTTGCTATTTTAAGCCATGTTTTGCCTAGTTTGTATTGTATCTTTTGTTTTTTCCTGACTAAGTGTAAAACTTTGCTTTTCTCCATACTGAATTTCATTTTATTAGATAGGGTCCAATGTTCAAATCTGTCAAGATCTTGTTGGATTCTGAGCTTGTCTTTTGGGGTGTTGGCTATTCCTGCCAGCTTAGTTATGTATAGTGATGACAACTTCTGCCTTCCTTCTTCTTTCCCTCTCTCCATGCCATGGCTCTCATTGGTCAGTGACTAGGTTTCTTAAAGGCATAGGTAGTCCTTGTTTAATGGCCACAATTAGAACTAAAATTCAGTTGTTAAGCTTGATGATGTTTAAAATCTTACTTCAGTTTTCCTTTGTTTTACAGCCCTGTGAGGATGGTAAATAAGAGGATTGGTCTAAAGCTACTTCTTCATCATCATTGTAACTGCGAACAGTGACTAAATGAAGGAGTCATCAGCAAGGAATACTTATACAGATCAAACAACTTTACTGTTTGTACATCCTGACCGTATTCATAAGCAAATGTGTTTATAGCTAAAATGCAAATTATCTCTCTGCACTTAATTATTGACTTCTATGCCTGAGTAGTTTTGCTTCTGTAATTTCATAATTTTCAGTATGTTTGAAGGAAAGCTTTGAATGTAAAAAGTGAGGATTTTGAGTTTGCACTCCACTTTTTTAGAATCCTTAGGGTTTATTTTTGCCACACAGGATCTTTTTTTTTAATTGAAAAGTTTTAAAATACATTTTTAAAAACATAAACTCCCTCCCTCCCTCTCCCCCCCAACTTCCCCTCCCTCCCCCTCCCCCCTGACTTCCCAGAGCTGAATACAGGGTATAAATTTTAACCAACTTAAGCTAAAATATGCTAACCAACTAAAAAAGACACTTTAAATTCTATCGCGCTTTAACTCCTCTTAACATAACTAAATAACTAAATAATAATAACTAATTAATAATATATCATATAATACTAATACTTATTCATATACTAAGTGAAACTTTCTAGTCCCATATTTATTCTGAATATAATCAATCCATCTTCTCCATTCCAAAATATATCTCTGTTGTGATTGTTCTTTCAAATAAGCTGAAATCTTTGCCATTTCCACCAGGTTTGAAACTTTTAAAGTCCACTCTTCTATAGTAGGCAGTTCCTCCTTCTTCCAATACTGTGCAACCAAGAGTCTTGCTGCCGTATTTAATTTAACATCAATTTAGTATCTATAACAGTACAATCTGTAATAATACCCAACAGAAATAACTGCAGAGAAAACCTTATCTTTTTCTTAAATATCTTCTGCATATTCCACCAAATTTTAATCCAAAAAGCTTTAACCTTTTTACAAGTCCAACATATATGATAAAAGGTTGCATCATCACAACCACACATCCAACATTTAGGCTGATAATTCGGATACATACATGCTAATTTTTTAGGATCTAAATGCCATCTATATTCCTTGTTTATCAGCTTCAATTAGATTGGCTGTTAAATTCTTTTTTACATAAATAACTGCTCCATTTTTCTTATCTGAAGCAGACGCACTAAACTGTATACCCAGTCTGGAATTTATCAAATATTTTTGGTCTGATACATGAATATGCGTTTCCTGTAAGCACACAACATCATTTTTAAATTGTTTCAAATACTGAAATATTTTCTGTCTCTTTTGCGGGGAGTTTAATCCATTAACACTCCAGGTTAGAAACTTTGTCGCCATCTTTTGCGACCTGAAGCTTTCAGACCGCGTCTTGCAAAACCACAAGCACCTGCGTCTTCAGTCTCGCTCCTCCCACTGCTTCACCATAAGTAGATTCTTGAGATATATTTGTGGATTTCTGTTCTTCTTGTTCTTGTCTCATTCATCTGTTTGCAGCCTGCATCATTTTTTGTTCCTTAACCTCTTCTGACGATGCCTGGGGCTGCACGTTTCCAAAGTTTGCTGAAGTTCTTTAACCATCCGCGAGATAACTTCTTCATCTCCTTGTATACTCTCCATTTGTGTCTGTCACGCTCCACCTTCCTTCCTTCCTTTAAATTCTGGGGATGGTGGAGAACCTGTTTTCAGTATATTAGAATAAAAATCTCGTGCCTTCAAAACTGTATTGAGACGATATCTCATACCTAAATAATTCACCACCAAACCTATTGGTATCTCCCATCTGAACTGAAGCTTGCATTTCTTTAATTCATCTGCCAAAAAAGTAAATTCTTTTCTTTTCCTTAAAATTCTTGGTGGAATTTCTTTCAAGATTAAAACTTCTTGATCAGCAACTTTAAATCTATTATTATAAAAAGCTTGAATAATCACATTTCTGATCGATCTCTTTGTAAAATAAACAACCACATCTCTAGGTAATTTTCTTTGCCTGGCAATCCAAGAGTTAACACAAAATATTTTATCTATATCCCCTATGATTTCTTCCATTTGGCACCCCAAAATCAGTTCCAGGGCTTCTGCCAGTAACACTTTCAAATTTTCCTTTGGGTCCTCTTTCAATCCTCTTATTCTCAAAGCAAACTCCATATCTCTATATTGTATCATAACCACCTCGTCCTCATTCTTATCCATTTTATTCTCAGCTTCTGACATTTTAGCATCCAATCTCAAATTATTTTGATACACCTCTTCCACACATTCATCCAAACACTCAGTGCAAACTGCCAGCCCCTGAAAAGCCACTAAAATGTCCTCTTGTATTTCTTTATTCTTCTCATTGATAAGTTCAGATATTTGCTGAGATTGATTTTTTAAAGCATCTTGTAAATCTTTTAATGTTAATGCAGGTGCAGGTGCAGGTGCCACGGCGGGTGGCATCAATGCCTGTAGTGAAGAATGCTGAACTGGTGACACACCAGCACTTCTAGGAACAAAAGCTTTAGCTGGTTTAGAAGCCATTTTAACACCCAATTAATCTTCGTTGAACACTTTCACTTTTCCACTCAGCTTGCAACTTTGTTTCTCCCCTATTAAATATCCAAATCTTTAAATTCACTTTTAAACCAATTTCAAATACTTTGCACAGAGTGACTTTAAAAAACAACACAATTTCTACCTTCTCAGTCTTTATATTTTATGATATATTCCTTGTCCTTTTATTTTTCACTGACAATTCACTCCTGCGCCATCTTTCTTCCTTTCTTTTAGTATAAACCAGAGTTAAAGATCATATACTTGCTGTTTCAAAATTCTCCTGCACAGCTCTGCCTGCATCCAAGTAATCCAAAATACAATGTTGATTGCAGGGATGGTTGCAGCGTCCTGCTCTGTTCCAAAGCCTTGGAACAGAGGAATCCCCAAGTCCGGAGCTAATTCAGGCTACGGGGGAGCTCTCACCCTTCAATCCCCAGAATAACAATTCTAGGGGTCCAGGGGAGTTCTACCCCTACCTGAATGCTCCCCCTCTCCTCTTCTCCCAGGGGGGGTTTCCAAACTGCAAAACAGCTGATTGTCGCTGTTTTCGCAGTTCAATGACAAACAATGGGGCTGACGGTCGAAACGGCCGCCATTGACGGAACCTTGCCACCCGGAAGTCACCACACAGGATCTTAAACACTATGAATAGGATGTTGAATACAAAAGAAAGTTTACTGGTTTATCTTTGGAAGAAAGGCTTTAAGATAAACTTTGTTGTTGCATGCTATTTTTATGGACCCTTAATAGTGTATAACTCAATTATACTGGGATATTTTAATGACTTGCCCAGTTTTATTGGAGGGAAGAGACTACAAAATTCTATTTGTTGAGTGTGAAGAAACAAAGTAAAGTATATGTGAAATGGCAAAATGAAATTGTGAGATGTACTGTTACATTTCCCTACCAGATTCATATACTGTATAATTTATCTTGTAATGAAAGCAAAGAGATTGATTTTATATATCTGGGAGTTTATTTTTTTTTTTGGGGGGGGGGGAGGAGGAAACAAGATATTTTGTAAACTGTGAAAGTGGCTAAATTTTGCACAATTGCTATTACAGAATTCCAATGATAGAACAAACTGATATGGTTTGCACTTCCTAGGCTAAATGCTTTCCACTATAAGTCTATAAGGTCTATCACTACAAGAAAGAAGGAGGTAGCATCCATTAACAAATTTTTAAACCCATAAGCATATATTCTTCCTGTCTCCCCTTTCTCTTAAAAACCTTAAGTTCATGGGAAGGAGAAGAGGAGAAGGCTGCTTTCCTAGTGTTGGGTCATTGTTCAAGAGTTCCTACTACTAAAGTGTTCTCTAAAAACCAGCTGGCCAGACAAATTGAACCTAATGTGCTGCTAAAGGCAAATTAATCACCCATGGCCCAATTTAAAAAGAGTTATCTTCAATTGCTCTGAGATAAATTTTCAACAGATATGTAAATGAGAGCAAGAATTCTCAAATTCTTGAAGAAAATCAAAACATCAGTAAACTAACTCCCTTTCCTAAAAAAGCTATAGATAACAGATGCTCAGCTGATTCATTCAACAGAAAAATTTATAGATTTGAGGAATATACACACTGGTGATAGACTCATTAATTAGCAGTAAGAAATCTGTAGTCCTTGCAAAATTGCAAAATTATAACTATAATCTCTCACCAGGGTCCATATTTGCTAGTGTGCCTGGCAGTTTTTGCTTGGCAGTCCCTGGAGTCAACAATTGAAAAGTTCTCTACCTCTGAAGACACCAACTAATGAATAACCCCAATAGTAGTATACCTTTACATCAATGTGTCTTTTCTTTGGTTACCTGATTTTGAGGAGAAATGCCTCTGTAAGTTGTAAGCCTTATTAGGAGGCTTTGATTCATGTCAGAGTCAGATTAGTGTTTACATTTAGCTTGTGAATCAGAGTGGAATGATCCTCCAGCTCAGTCATTAGATGTATTAATACTGTTTATTCGCAACCCAGTTCAAGTGATATGTTTTTTATAGAATGCTACATCAGGTTATGGGATGGGAGGCATTGCAAATTTAGATAATCAGACTTATGGGGCTTAGCCAAGATTGGTTTTGCATGTGCAAGTATGAATTTTATGCAATTTACAATACACATACAACCCCAGTTTTCACATTATTATTTCTAGACATTTCTCACTCTTGTAAACTAGATTACAATATTGTTTTTCCACTGTACCCTAGCAAATCGCCCATAATTTTTCACCAAATATTGACTATATGAATAATTAATTCACGGCAATATTATTGCTAGAAAATATGGCAGTCATGAGAAAAAACCTGAGTTGTTCTAACTAACCTTTGCTGTTCATACAAATACAGTATAATATTCTTTTAAAAGATAAAGGTAAAGGTTCCCCCGCACATGTGTGCTACTCATATCTGACTCTAGGGACCAGTGCTCATCTCCATTTCAAAGCCGAAGAGCCAGCGCTTGTCTGAGGACATCTCCGTAGTCATGTGGCCGGCATGACTAGATGCCAAAGGCGCACAGAACGCTGTTACCTTCCCACTGTAGTGGTCCCTATTTTTCTACTTGCATTTTTACGTGCTTTCGAACTGCTAGGTTGGCAGAAGCTGTGATGAGTAACAGGTGCTCACTTTGCTACGTGGCACTCAGGATTTGATCCACCAAACTGCCAACCTTCTGATCGACAAGCTCAGCGTCCTAACCCACTGGTTTCCAAAAGGATTCAATTTACATAGCATAATATAGGATTATAGACAGATCTTTCCTCCTCCCCTAAACACTGATAATTTAACAGCATTTATACTTCCTGAAATTACAGAACTGCTGATTAAAAATGTTTTTTCTCCTTCTTTCAGATGAAGATATCAGAATTTTATTTATTTTATTTTATTTTTATTTTAATTCCATTTATATCCCGCCCTTCTCTGAAGACTCAGGGCGGCTTACAAGCTTAGCAAACACCCCAAACAGTTTTTAATTGAATGAAATTATCAATAGGACCATCAGGGGCAAAAGAAGTTAGGATTTTTATTTCTTTAATCATTTCTCAGAAGAGAAAACACCATCTGAATTTTCGCTTCTGCATAATTTTTAAAATATAGAGGAATCCAAATCCCTTACACAAGTAAAATTGCATAAGAGAACCAACTGGGTCTAGTGGTTAAGGCACCAGGCTAGAAAGCAGAAGACCATGAGTTCAAGTCCTGCCTTAGCCATTAATGGCAGCTTGGTGAATTTGGGCCAGTCACTTTCTCTTAGCCCAATCCACCTCACAGGGTTGCTGATGTGGGGAACATAGGAGGAGGAAGGTGGGTTGGATTTGTTCAATGCCTGGAGTTATTTGTAAAAATAATAAAAGTGCTGGTAGAAGAAAAAATAGAGTCAAATAAATAAAACTTATTTGCAGAAAAATATTATGTTTAATTTCTACCACATATAGTAGATGTTGAATGTAGTGGAGTGCTTTGAATAAGCATAGCAATATTTGCCAAACACAACAGAAGATGATTGCTAAACAAATTGCTAAATCTGCTAAATAGATAATCATCTTGCCCTTAAATCAAGAGAGTTAGAGAGAACATGAAGGAGGACCTGCCTTAATAGACAGACTCATAATGCCAGACTGATGATGTTCTGTCGTATCACATGACTCTTAGTGATTGTGGAAGGGAAAGGTGTGGAAGAAAAAGCAGCAGGGATGACCGCAGCCTAGAGAGGATTGTCAGGTTGGCAATTGAGTTCCCCAGGCTCATAGCTCTGGGGGACTTTCATCTGCCTTCCATCTGAGTTGGCTCAGGAGTTCATGTCCTCCATGACGGCAATGGACCTGACTCAAATAATTCAATAATGGAGGGCACACACTCGACCTGGTTTTTATCTCTGGGCAGTGGATTAATGGTCTGGGTAGGGGAGATTTAACCATCCAACCCCTGTCATGGTCCGATCATTTTTTTCTCCGGCTAGACTTTCAGTACGCCACCCCCCCGCCGCTGGGAGGCAGAACCGATTAGGTGGTTCCACCCCAGGTGCCTGATGGACCCTGAGAGGTTCCAGATGGAGCTTGGGACATTTCCTGCTTCCCTTGCCCACGACTCTGCCAAGGCCCTAGTGGCAGCCTGGGAGAGGGCAGCTGCTGGGGCCTTGGATCGAGTTGTGCCTTTGTGGCCTCTGACCCGTCACAGATCCCAGGTGTCCCCCTGGTTTACTGAGGAATTCCGAGAGATGAAGCACCGGAAAGGATGCCTAGAGAGCTGTTGGAGGTCCAGCAGATCTAAATCTGATTGAACACAGCTAAGAACTTATCTTAAGTCTTACCTAGTGGCGATGGAAGCGGCATTGCATTTGCAGATAACCACCCAGCCGCCTTGTTTAGAGTGACCCACTCACTGCTTAATCAGCAACCGAGGGATGACCCCTTGCAAGGTAGGGCTGAGGAATTTGTACAGTATCTGCAGGACAAAATCGCTCAGATCCGAACTGGTTTGGACTTCGACTGGATGGAATCTGGCAAAGTGGAGAGGGCAGGTCTTGGTTATACCATTTGGGGTGAGGTTGACCCTGTGTCTTTGGATTTTGTGGACAGGATAATGCGTAGACTGAGCGCTACAACCTGTTTATTGGACCCAGGTCCCTCCTGGCTAGTTTCGGCTGCTGTGGAGGTGACAGGGGGCTAGCTCTAGGCAGTTGTCAACACTTCATTGACAGAGGGTGTCTTCCTCTCCACCCTAAAAGAGGCGGTGGTGAGGCCCCTCCTCAAGAAGCCTGCTCTGGACCCGACCTCGTTAAATAACTATCATCCAGTCTCCAACCTTTGCTTTGTAATGAAGGTTGTTGAGAGTGTTGTGGTGCGTTAGCTTCCGCATTTCCTGGATGAAGCGGACTATCTGGACCCGTACCAGTCTGGTTTCAGACCCGGTTACAGCATGGAAACAGCATTTGTTGCACTGGTAGATAATCTGTGGCGGGCCCGGGACAGGGGTTGCTCCAGTGGTTCTCCTCCTACCTCTCGGGCCGTTCACAGTTTGTAGTGGCAGGGGGGCAGAGATCTACCCTGAGGCCCTGTTCTTATGGGGTACCTCAGGGGTCTGTTCTCTCTCCCTTCCTGTTTAACATCTATATGAAGCCACTGGGTGAGATCATCCATGGCTTTGGGGTGAGGTATCACCAATATGCGGATGATACCCAGTTGTTTATCTCCACCCCGAGCCAACCAAGTGATGCCCTTGACATGATGTCCCGGTGCCTGGAGGCGGTGGGAGTCTGGATGGGAAGGAACAGGCTCAGGAACCCTCCAAGACCAAGTGGCTGTGGATACCGGCCTCTCGCATTGTCCAACATGTTCCATCTCTTTTGATGGGGGGAGAGCTATTGTCCCCCTCAGAAAGGGTCCGCAACTTGGGTGTCCTCCTGGATTCATGGATTAACCTGGAAGATCATCTAACTGCCATGACCAGGGGGGCCTTTGCACAGGTTCATCTGGTGCGCCAGTTGCGTCCCTTTTTGGACCGAGATACCCTATGCATGGTCACCCACACCATTGTCACTTTTCACCTGGATTACTGCAATGCTTTCTACATGGGGCTGTCCTTGAAGTGCACCCAGAGGCTTCAGCTGGTGCAAAATGCGGCCGTGCGGATGCTCATGGGAGTATCTCGATACTCCCATGTTACACCTCTCCTGCGCAAGCTGCATTGGCTTCTGGTTGCCCTCCGGGTGCGATTCAAGGTGCTGGTAATTACCTTTAAAGCTCTACATGGCTTAGGCCTGGGGTACATGCGAGACCACCTGCTGCCAATGTCAACCTCCCATCGCCCGGTTCGCTCCCACAGAATCAGCCTCCTCAGGGTTCTGTCGGCCAGGCAATGCCAGCTGGTGACCCCCAGGGGGAGAGCCTTCTCTGTGTGCATGCCAACCCTCTGGAATGAACTGCCTCCGGAGCTGCGGACGGCCCCTGACCTTCGTTCCTTCCGCCGTGACCTGAAGACATGGTTGTTCCAACAAACAGGCCTGGACTGATCATGGTTTTTAATTTGGTTTTTATTGTGTTAAATTGTCCTGTATTTCTTATATTCATTGTTTAATTCTTTTTTAAATTTTGTATTTTATGTCTCTTAATTTTTATTGTTGTGAGCCACCCTGAGTCCTTAGGGAGAAGGGCAGCATATAAATTTAATAAATCCTGATCCTAATCCTACTTATAAGTAAAATATAAGTGTTCTTCTCCAGTAATTCTAATATTTTTACATTCTAGTTCTCTGTAGTGCCCAGTCTTCAAAGTCCCATACTATCATATGTCTTTAAATATTTCAGAACAAAAGCTTTTTCCCACAGAAAAGATTTTTAAAAGTAATTCCAAATCTTATTTAAAATTTATCTAGAATTTTAGTCCATTTGTAACTTTCTAAAACAAAAGATTTAATCACCTTTTTGCTATTTATTGCAGAACAAAATGTCCTTAAATTTGAATTTACCTACTGTCTTATAGTTTCCTCATGCAGAGTAATTGTATGTAACACTAGTGAGCAAAACCAAACTTTGTCCTTGTCCAGAGAAAAATTACAAAGCTTGCATCTTCATTCCACCACAGTCACCAGCTCTGCTTTCAATAGAGCTTTCTTTAGTTCACTATTTCTTCCCCAGAAGTCAACAAAGTTACCAAAGCTCTTTTCATTTCATAATGAAGTATTGTTTTACATCTGCAAAATTCTCAAAGAATGCAATTGCATGCATGCCACCCAATGCATGCCACCCGGAGTGATTAATCAGAACTTGGGAAATACTTTTAAGCTGAAGTGCTGAGAAGTGTCCTTCCTCAGTTCTGACAGGTGTTCATCACATTCAGCTTTCAAATACTGCATCCAGTTTTGGTCATCACGATGTAAAAAAGATGTTGAGACTCTAGAAAGAGTAAAGAGAAGAGCAACAAAGATGATTAGAGGTCAGGAACAGTTGCTGGAAATGGGTATGTCTAGTTTAATGAAGAGAAGGTCAAGGGGGGACATGTAGCAGTGTTTCAATATCTCAGGGGCTGCCACAAAGAAGAGGGGGTCAAGCTATTCTCCAAAGCACCTGAAATCAGGACAAGAAGCAATGGATGGAAACTAATCAAGGAGAGAAGCAACCTAGACCTAAGGAGAAACTTCCTGACAGTTAGAACAATTAACCCATGCAACAACCTGCCTCCAGGTTGCTCCAACATTTGAGGTTTTTAAGAAGAGCCTAGACAACCATTTGTCTGAAGTGGTATAGGGTTTCCTGCCTAAGCAGGAGGTTGGACTAGGTGACCTCCAAGGTCCCTTCCAACTTTATTATTATAAATGTAATTCCTCAGGAGTTCTTTAAAAAGTGTATGTTTCTTCCTTTTGCCAGGTAAGGAATTTATCCCAACCTAATAATAAATTGGAAAATCAAAGGAAATGGCCATCTAGAGAAATATAGGTCCAGATGTTAATGTGTATATGTATGACTCTATCTATCTATCTATCTATCTATCTATCTATCTATCTATCTATCT
>JAKJMR010000227.1:367973-400510 GCA_024449315.1 Daboia siamensis
TCTATCTATCTATCTATCTATCTATCTATCTATCTATCTATCTATCTATCTATCTATCTATCTATCTATCTATCTGATGTATACTCAGTCTTTTTTCTTTGTAGCTGTATTGTATATGTGTCTGTATGTATTTTGGTGCCAGAAAGATTAGCTGTAAATTAAAGCCTACAAAACCTGTGGAATTTTCCTTTTTCCTTTCTGCCATTGTCTATAATTTTCAATTAGTTCACACAGCATCTAAACCTTAATCTATATAATAAACCATGTGTATCTTCTTTTGAAATCATTCTGATAGAGAATTAGGCAATTCACTATTGCTATCTACAGAAGGGAAAGAAGCCAAGAGAAGATTTAATTAATTTCTTAATTTCTTCTTTCTGAATTAATGTGCAGAGTACCTTAATTCCAGAACATGCATTTTAATATTTTTAATAGGTACCCATTTTAATAATAGGTACAAAATTACTAACAAATTCATGCATATGTGATCACCTGGCTAACCTTCTAAAGATTGTTTGTCAAGATGGAGGTATATCAGAATTGATGTCTTACATTCAGGGCTATTGAGGGAGGGAATCTGAGGTTACAATTTGTATTTTGTATGTGACAAACTGCAATAGTGGAGGTTCCAATGGAACAGAATATTTATAGCTCAGGGTTGAACTGTGGCTGCCTTGAAGTTCTTTAAGTTTGCTTGTTTTTCTGCAGACATTTCATTGCCCAACTCAGGGAACACGGTGAAGATGTTACCTAGTTAGGTAACAAAAGATCTGTAAGAAAACAACTAAAGTTCAGAGAGCACTAAAAACTCTGCAGTGGAGACTTTTATATATAATGATTTTTCACAGACATATAACAGAAATTGAACTCATTTAATCTTTCTCTACCTCTGTTATGATTTGACTCAACTGGCCGGATGACAATAAGGTGGAGAAGCATACAGACAGTCCATGTTAAGCAGAGTAATGAATAATTTCCATAAGGCAATAGTCCCCCTCAAAAAATATTTATTGTGAGAATATAGTTGTATGAGTCAGCTACAAATCTTCCTGGGATGGAGAGAAAGCATATAAAAATCCAGAAATTTCAAACAAATTATGGCAAAAGTGGAGATTAGAGTGAAATATTCATAAGCAGAATAAAAAGTATGTTTTTGGATATTATCTGTCACATACATTTCTTACATCTTTGACAGGAAGAAAATGAATAAATGAAATTTCAGGAGATGCTGTGGAGATAACACTAATGCAGAACTTTGCTTTTAAGTTTCTCAGTAGAATTCAGTGAATTTGAAGGGAAGACTTGTATAACTTTAGGATGTTATTAGATCCTGCTGCAAGAGTCAAACTGCCTATCATTCTCTCTTTGCTCTCTAAGCAAATCTTCAACTTGTGACATTGTGCTAGGCAGCCACTCTGTTGTTTAGTGCCAAGTATTTGCTTTTTCTTTCTTTTTTCCCAAGTGACAAACTATATTAGGACACAAAGAACACAAGGACAATTTTATACTTTGAAGACAGCTTTGCATCTTGATAACTAATCAAAAGATAGTATGTAACTGAGCACTGCGTATGGAAAGCTGTACTTTTCTCAATAGGGCAACAATTTTTGAGAACATTTTGAGCTTTTGCCTGTCGCATAACTTTCATACACACATACACACACAAACTTACTTTTTCATTTTAAATGTATGCCATCTTTCATAGTGAATGTCTTTAAGAACTTTTTTTAAAAAAGGCAGTACAAAACAAAATAACATCCAGTAATTGAAAACTTCAGAAGTAGCTATGAGACAACATATTAATTATTCAGTTAAAGCTCTGGAGTAAACAGTTGTGGTCCCTTAAACTAAAGAAAATGAATATTAAAAGGATTACTGTGGGGAAAGCATTAGTTAAATGACTATAAAGGCAACAGCCCCTAAGGGATGGTTTTCACAAATAACAGAGGAGATAGTTTGTCCAGGGAGCATTTTTTAAAAGCTGTATATTCATGGGTGTTTTCCTAGGTGCCTTAAAAAAAACAACAGAACATTACAAAATGTTGACTGCTTCAGGCTAGAAGCTGAAGAAAAATATATAGTAGAGAAACCTTAAAATAAACTTAACAGTTCTCTTTCTAATTTTTTTGGTTTTTGCTTCTGTTAACTAGATGCAGTATTCTCTTAAGCATTAATGAATAAATAAGCTACAGCACAGGTGTAAAACTTGCCACTTCAGTAGTACTGGAAAAGAAAAGCCTAATTGCACCAAGAAAGGCCTAATTATGCCTACTCAAATTTGGAATATTTAAATTTGTAACAGAATAACAGAGTTGGAAAGGACTTTGAGGTCTTCAAGTAGAAACCCCTGCTCAAGCAGGAAACCCTATACCATTTCAGAAAAATGGTTGTCCAATCTAGTCTTAAAAACCTCCATTGTTGGAGCATCTACAATGTCTGGAAGGCAAGACCACTGATTAATTGTTCTAACTGTTAGGAAATTTCTCCTTAGTTTCAGGTAGGTTGTCTCCCTGATTAGTTTCCATCCATTTCTCCTTGTTCTACCTTCAGGTGCTTTGAAGAACATTTTGACTCCTTCTTCTAGAACAGGGGTGTCAAACTGCTGGCCAGCAGGCTGGATGCATCGTAGTGAAACTGCGCTCACCACATTGCTGGCAATGGCAAAAAAGTTGTGATACATCGTGACACATCACGTGACGTTGCGAGTTTGACACCCCTATTCTAGAAGACCCTTCTGATGCTTGAGTTTATCTTCTAAGATATTGGCTATTCCCCCAGGCTTGATTTTGTCTGCAAATTTAATGAGTTCACCTTTTATCCTCTCATCTAAATAATTTGTTTTGCCCTTTCTCTTTATAGACTGTGGAATGATTCAGCCTGTTCTTAAACTTGATTTTCTTTTGTTGTCTTCTTCCTCTTCAATAAAATTGTCTTTTATTATTTTATGTTTCAATGTTATCCTACTGGTACATTCAGATCTGATCTCCTTTACATTACTAGTTCAACCATTCTATTGGGTTGGAAAGAATAAATATCTTACATCATCCAGTGATATAATTTCTCCAAGTAATAGAAAGAAAATGCATCCCTTTGGATTGTTCCTGAAAGGAAAATGAATATGTACTGGGTCATTGTTACATTACTTGTTCAACCATTCTATTGGCTTGGAACAAATAAATATCTCACATCATCCAGTGATATAATTTCTCCAAGAAATAGAAATAAATTGCATCCCCTTGGATTGTTCTTGGAAGGATAATGAATATGTACTTGGTCATTGTTCCCCAATTAAAAGTAGTAGTTTCTCTCCAAACTTTCTGCTGTTTCCTGTACATGTTAATCAAATAATGCAGTATGAGTAGGCAGATGGAAAGTTGCAAATTGTGGGACATCATTATATTATTTTTCCATCTCTTCTGTTGAAGCAGAATCACAATTGCTAAGGGCATAAAAAGTCAGTTTTTGATGGATAAGTGTTCTGATCATCCAAGGGTCATAGTATGCTTCTAGTCATTACTGATGATCAAAATATAAAAACTAGAGAATTTACAGACCATTCAGGGCTTTCTGTTAGCACAATGACATGTTTAGCTGCGATCCCAATATGATTCACAAGCCAGGCAACACTAAAAAAAATAGAATTATTCTAGTTATAAGACACATATAACAATGCTGGGTGAATCCATGGATATTAAGACAGTGCATGGGGACTTTCAAAGGAAGGAGACTGCAAATACTTTTTGAAAAGATATGAAGAAAGTTATTTAAACTTCTGCCTTCATGAAAAGGGTTAACTCTTGAAAAGAATCAATTTACTGAGAATTTTAAGGGTCTGCTTATAGCAGCTTTATTTTTGCATTAAGGCTCATTTTGCAGTAATTTTCTGGTTGCCATGATTTTATATTTTTATATTTCCCCCTCCCCTTCTTGAAAAGTTAAGATCCATAATGTCTCATGTCAGTGTGGTTTCTCAAGTAATAGCTCCTAGCCCTGGGGCTTCAAAAAAATGAGAGTTGTAATCTGACAGTAGTTGTTTATCACAGCTCTTTGGTATAATAGGATAATGTAATTGGTAGTCTATAAATAGGAGGCCTTTCATGCCAGCACATATCACCTGCAGAGCTTTCTCTTTAGCCCAACTTAATATCTTACCATCTGCTTGCTGGAGGGAAGATATAGCAATATTCCTATTGCAGAATGATTTGGTCCCTGTGCTCTAGAGGAATGTGAGTCCCTACCTCATGTGCTCCTTGATGCCCTTTTTAAATTAACTTATATTCCATCCCTTACTTCATCCATCAATAGAAGTCTATTTGTCCTAAAGACACTCTTATTTTTCTTTGTTTGCTATCATACCAGAACTATAATGTCACTGGGAGAGTTAGAAAATCTCTACCAAGTGACACTGGCCTATACAGAAAACTGCTTTGTTAATGTTCTGATTTTATTAATATACACTTTTATTTTGTTCTTCTATGTTTCTTATATTGCATCTATGTCTTGTCTCTTGTCATAGCTTATTTAGAACCAACCAATATATGCTGGTCACATAGCAAGAAGAACTGACAGCAAGTGCACCAAGAAAGTCATAGAATGGATTTTACTTGATAAAAAGTGTCCACAAAGGAGACCTAGAATAAGATGGAGTAATGACATCAGCAAGTATTGCAGGCCCAGTTGTCAAAAGAAAACTCAGGACCTGACTTCCGGTTTGTCAACGCTGCCGTTATGGATGTCTGGAGGATGGCTCTCATCGTCCATGTCCAGTTTCGCATTGCTGGGGGGTCCTAAAAGGGCCAAAGAGTCACCCCGGAGGGGCAACCAGCAAGAAGGGGCTTTTGTAAAAATGCAGGGGAGCTGCAAACCCCCCTCCCCATTAGTGCCTGCATTCCCTTCGAACTGGCAGATGAAAGACTGGCCATAGCAACATGGCCGGTTACTAGGCTGCAGACAGCCAATGTCACACTTACTAGCAGGCAACATTAAAGCACATGGAAGAGACTGGGTAAGATTCCTTTCTTATACTCCAATCTTCTTCTTTTCACCTAAAAAAGCTGCTAAGTACTTTCCCCCCTATGAAGAGGGAGGGTGGAGTTCAACGCTCCCTTCAAAATAGTGACGATCAAGCCTCCAGGGGTATTTTTTTTAAAAAAAAAAAGTTGAAAAAATGTATTGACCTCAACTAGAACTTTATAAATTGTGGACTAAAAGATTTTGACTACCTACTCTTTACTTCCTACTCTTATTTGAAAATTTGGCTCTGCTCTTCTAAAATAGAAGAAATAATTGAAAAGAGATTAACAGATAGTTCCCTAAAAGAAACAGAACAGAATTCTCTAAGCACTTGGGGGACACTCAGTGGCTAAACTTGAAATTGCAATCTGACACTCTAAAAAAAAAGAGAGAGAAGAGACTTGGATGATTCCTTAGAAAAACAAGATAAGATTAACCTTGAACACCAGATCTGAGACTCCACCATGGAAGAAATACAAAAACAAATCTGTGCTATGATGAAAATAACCTACCAAACTTATCAGTTCCTGTCTACAGCCGGCGATGAAATAAGAGCTTTTGGGGAAAAACTAGAAAATGTCTTGGAGAAGCAAACTCAAATTGTAACTACAACTAATAATTTATCAGGACAGAACATAACAAAATAAATTAAACAATCAAATACATTGACAGAAGAATTAACTACTCAACAAGCACAGACATTTGAAGATCAAATGGTGGAGCACTGGGCTAATGCCTCCTTAAGTAACACCAGCTGCCTGCAATTAGTGCAGGTTTGCATCTCACCAGGCTCAAGGTTGACTCAGCCTTCCATCCTTCCGAGGTAGGTAAAATGAGGACCTAGATTGTTGGGGGCAATAAGCTGACTTTGTAATAATGCCGCTTGTGGGGTGTGTGAAAGCCCTAATAAGCAGGCATATACATAGAATGAAGGCTACTGCTAAGCTTGTAAGCCGCCCTGAGTCTTCGGAGAAGGGCAGGATATAAATGGAATTTTAAAAAAAATGAGAAACAGATGGAAGAAAAAATACATAAATAGTCCAGGACAATTAAATAGTCCAGGACAATTATATCAAGAGGTGAAAATAATGAGAAGAGTTGGTGCTTTTATTAGACCCCTCAACTCTTCAAAAAGGAAGATTGGAGGGTCAGTTCAATGCAATACAATAACACAAGAATTCTTTGATGACCCTGAAGCAAAGAAGCGAAAAATGATATGGCAAAGGAAAAAAAGCAAGAATAAGATTGAAGAAAAATGGACATATTTAAGAGGTCTGAAATGGAAAATACTAAAATAGACAGGATTGTACTTGGATTATGAAAGATTGTTTTGATGAGTAGATAAAAATACTGGCTAATTAAAAACTACAACAACACTCAAATGTATGACTATTAACAGTTAAATTGAAATATTGAGCTGTTTAAATGAAATTGCTTAAGATGTATATATGTTAAGAATGATATAATGTAATTAATATACTTGGTTGTAGTGATATGAAAGGATGTATTAAATGTTGAAATGGGAGAAATTTTGGCTAAAATGGAGAATTGTGTAAAGGGAAGGGAGGTCACCTAGAAATATAAAAATGAGAAACTTCAAACATTTAACTTTAATATCAATGCAAAACTAAAGCTGTAAAAATATATAAGGTGTTTGATGTTTTAAAGATGGAATGTTAAAATATAAAATATACAAAAGTATTGACAAATGTAAGAAAACTACTAATCCTAACCCCACCTTATCTTTTAAGGGAGAGAAAGGGAGGTAAAACTAAAATTAATAGCTAAAGATGAACTGAATGTCAAATTGGTCACATCACAAAGAGGAAAAAAGAACACAACAGAATGACAAACTTCATTGGGAGATTGATATTTTTGATAATGCCACAGATGACTGGATATTATGTGGAGAGAGACTTGAACAGGTTTTTTGAGGGAAATGATATAGCTGCTGCAAAAGAAATTGCCTGCTTTATTGTGTATTTTAGGTGGCAATGCATGCAGCTTATTAAGAGATTTAACTACCCCATAAAGACATTCTTTTCAGAAGTAATAAAACTAATGCAGTAATGTTTTTATTGATTGCAGTTTTTCAGGTTTCTTAAGTGCAAGCAAAAAAAGAGAATCCATTGTGATACATTCGGCTGAACATAAAAAGCTGTCTGACATTAGCTAAATGAAGCTTAGAAAGATTGGACAGACTATGGGATTCTGAAAGATTTTAAAAAGATGGAATAGAGGCAGAATTCACTTTTAAGAAACCAGTTGAAATCTACACAAACATCTGCTGGACATACTATAGAATTGCAGTCAGGAGCAAAGCAAATGTGAATAAACTTGCAATATCAGGCAAAAATAGTGACAGGTTAAAATGAACTGCACTGTTGTTGTAGCAGAGTTGTAGCAGAACAGTTACACACTATCTCTGTAGAGTTAAAATACCGGCATCTACATACCGGCATCTTGACTTGTCCAAGAGGTTCCATCTTTGGTTATGGGAGGAGAGGTGTTGCCTCCCGTTGATAGGGCGTGCAATTTAGGCATCCTCCTGGACTCACGACTCAGTTTTGAAGATCATATTGGAGTCGTGGCCAGGGGGGCATTTGCCCAGGTTCGCCTGGTGTGCCAGTTGCGCCCCTATTTGGACCGAGATGCCCTACGTACGGTCACTCATGCACTCGTTACCTCTCGGATAGTTTATTGCAATGCTCTCTACATTGGGCTGCCCTTGAAGACCACCCAGAGGCTTCAGCTGATGCAGAATGCGGCCGCGCAGGTAGTGATGGGAGCATCCCGATACTCCCATATTACACCCCTCCTGCGTGAGCTGCATTGGCTACCAGTTGTCTTCCGGGCAAGATTTAAGGTGCTGGTACTTACCTTTAAAGCCCTACATGGCTTAGGCCCGGGATATTTGCAGGACCGTCTGCTATTTCCCATCGCCCAGTGCGCTCACACAGAGAGGGCCTCCTCAGGGTGCCGTCAGCCAGACAATGTCGGCTGGCGACCCCCAGGGGGAGGGCCTTCTCTATGGGAGCACCAGCACTTTGGAACCAACTCCCCCTTGAGCTTCAGATGGCCCCAGACCTCCGGTCCTTTCGCCATGACTTCAAATCTTTCTTCTTCCATCAGGCTGACCTGGATTGATGATGGGTTTTTAAATATGTTTTAATTTTTAACTTTGTAGTTAATTTATTTTGGGGCTGTTATTTAATTCTTTTTTTAAATTTTTGTATTGTTGTTTTTTATTGTTGTTAGCCTCCCTGAGTCCTTCGGGAGATAGGGCGGCATATAAGTCCCAAAAATAAATAAATAAAATAGAAATCTGCAGAAAATGCCAAAGATGGGACCTATCTAGTTTAGAAAAAATTAGAAACCAAAATTGATAGTTGCTGTACATACATCTGTGTTTGGGATGTGTCTATCTGAAATTTTATTGTATTTTATAAACATAAACATAAAAATAATAGAGTTGGGAGGCACCTTGGAGGTATTCTAGTCCAACACCCTGCTCAGGCAGGAAACCCTATACCATTAATGACATATGGCTGTCCAGTCTCTTTTAAAAACTTTAGTATTGGAGCATTCACAACTTCTGGAGGCAGGCTGTTCCACTGATTAATTGTTCTAACTGTCAGGAAGTCTCCTTAGTTCTAGGTTGCTTCTCTCCTTGACCAGTTTCCATCCATTGCATCTTGTCCTGCCTTCAGATTCTTTGGAGAATAGCTTGACTCCCTCTTCTTTGTGGCAGCCCCTGAGATATTGGAATACTGTTGTCATGTCACCCCTCATCCATCTCTTCATTAAACTAGACATAACCAATTCCACCCTTTCATGGATTGCTGCCTTGTCGTAGTGAAGGGGCTTGTGTAATTCAATGAAGCTATGAGCTATGCCATGCAGGGCCACCCAAGACGGACAAGTCATAGCAGAGAGTTCTGACAAAACGTGATCCACTGGAGAAGGAAATGGCAACCCACTCCAGTATTTTTGCCATGAAAAACCCATGGACAGTACCAAAAGGCAAAAAGATATGATGCTGGAAGATGAACCCCTCAGGTTGGAAGGCATCCAATATGCTACTGAGGAAGAGCAGAGGGCTAGTACTAGTAGCACCAGAAAGAATGAAGCAACAGGGCCAAAGCCGAAATGATGCTCAGCTGTGGATGCATCTGGCGGTGAAAGGAAAGTCCAGTCCTGTAAAGATTTTTTCTCCATAGGAACCTGGAATGTGAGATCCATGAATCAATGCAAGCTGGACATGGTCAAACAAGAGATGACAAGACTGAACATCAACATCTTAGGAATCAGTGAACTAAAATGGCCTCCATGACAGCCATGGACCTCACCCAAGTAATTCAGGGTCCGACTCATAGGGGAGGACACACTCTCGACCTAGTTTTCTTATCTGGGCAGTGGTTTGATGATCTGGGAGGGGGCTCACCAACTATTGTTCCCCTGTCATGGTCCAATCATCACCTCATGCGGTTGGTCTTCCGCTATGCCACCACCTGCTGCTGGGCTGCGGAACCGACCAGGTGGTTCTGCCTCAGGCGCCTAATGGATCCGGAATGGTTCCATACCTATCCCCCTCGCTCACAGCCCGGCTGACACCTTGGTGGATGCCTGGGAAAGGGCTGCCATCTAGGCGCTCGACCGTGTTGTACCCTTGCGACCCCTGACCTGGCGCAGATCCCGGTGGGCTCCATGTTTTTCTGTGGAGCTCCGGGAGATGAAGCGTCAATCACCATCAAGATAGGGAGACCCTCTGCACTCGGAGCTGAGTCTGCCCCCAATCCCTATTCCCCCCCCATGACCGTCCGATGGTCTGGATGCTGTCCGTGTTGAACTCCCCCAAGTTTGTTCCGGATCCCCAAGGCCTCCCCCCTCCTGGGTCCCTTTAAAATTTTATATAAAAAACTTAATAAAAATCCCCTCAGCCTCCTCTTTGAAGCATGCCATCTTTCAGGGTTCCACAACCCATCATCAAGAAAGTTCTTATGTAGGACAGGTGGGTGTTTCTGCGAGAGGAGGGAATCTCACACTAAGTAAAGTTCTCTAAAATTGTACGCTGGCATACAAAGGAAGGCGGTAACATCGGACAATGAAGGGTGCCAGCAGATGGAGTCAATGGAAAATTCGGTAGCATCGGACAATGAAGGTTGCCAGCAGATGGAGTCATTGGAAAATTCAGTCGACATGTGGCAGGTCCCAGAGCCATAATCATGGTAAGAGTGGAGTAGTCTATGGCGGCAGCAGCAAGAGGCATAACAGGTGATGATGACAAGTCTAAAAAAGGGGGAGGCAGCCTGATGACAATGGCGACAGACCCAAAACTAGATTCAAGCAGAGCAACAAGGGCAGCAGCAGCCTCCGCAGCGGCAGGGAAAACAGCAACAACAGCAGACCCCACAGCCACAGCCACAGAACCAGCAGGACCAGGTCCACTGCACTCATGGAACCGAACTCACTGAGTGGCAGAAAGGGAGGGGGGAAACAACATTGAGGATCCCTTCTCCCTGCCACAACCCTGGTCTTGGTAAAAACAAACAGGCACGAACAGAGTCCAAAATTCTGACAAAGATCACTTGTCACAGCTCCCCAGCCGCCACCAGTGAGTTAGAAAGTCAGCTTCTCCGGCTTCTCCTCCCCCGTCTTCAGCCATTCCGAGACATATCCCGATGGGGGAGGGTGCTAACGCTCCACCAGCAGTTCCACTGACCGAATGGGGGCAAAACGATGACAAAAAGCTCCATGGTCACCCAGCAGAGCTGAAAACCGCTCCACATTAGAAACTCAAAAGCCAGCAAGCAACCATCTTAGGCATGCACAATTTGTTGGTGGGAAATACCAGCAATTTCACAGTAGATGCAAAGTTAAGAAAACGATTTCAAGGTCAATGAACTTATCCTGACCATCATTGTCAGATAAAACTCTAAGGGTTAGCATCCAAATGGCAGATGTCTGTGAATACCTATGTTGTCCTCAAAATATTTAGGCACAATTTCCTTAAATTTCCTCTTGCCCTATTAATGGGCTGATGATTTGAGGATGGGCAAATGTTCAGGGCCAGTATACTATGGATATAAGCCATGTTTACTTACTAAGTCTCAAATGAGGGAGTCAGCTTGCTTTTTCATTGAGGCCATGGCATGTTCCTACCATGTTTCCCTGAAAATAAGATTTGGTCTTATTGTTTTTTCTCCAAAAGAGGTACCAGGTCTTATTTTCAAGGGTATCTTTTATACTCACCTCAGCACAGACAACCCTGCCCAGCCGGTCCACTTCTTCTGTGGCCAAAGGCACAACTTCATTCTACAGCTGCATTCTGGCCTGCATTTCAGCCTGCATTTTGCAGTCAGGCCTTTCTGGAAGGCCTCTGCAGCTGACAACTAAGCTATGGATTCAATCCATAGCTCGGTTGTCAACTGCAGAGGCCTTCCAGATTCAATCCATAGTTTGGTTCTCGGCTGCAGAGGCCTTCTGGAAAAGTCTGTGACTGAGAAATATAGGCCTGGCTGCCGAAGACACCGGCAGGGTGGGTCGGTGAGGAGAGGCCTCGCTGCAAGGTAAGTGGGTACAAGGTGCATGGGGCAGCTCCACACAACTCCACCCCTGCCCTAGCTTGATTTTTTAGGTGTGTGACTTGCCCCAAAACTAGGGCTTATTTTTGGGGTTGGGCATATATTAGGCTAGGGCTTATTTTCAGGGTAAACCTTACTTTCAGGGAAATATAGTAATAATGTAGACATTTGTGCTAAAAGAAATGGGATTTGGGGCATAAAACCTCTTTTGTTTTGTCTGTGACTACCTTCATTTTTGTCTTATGCATCCTTTTCTTGTTCCTAGCCTTGATCAAAGTTAGCATGAAGTAAATGCACAGGAAGATAAAAAGCTTCATTACAAGTGACCTTTGGGTAATTTCATTTCACCATCACTTCTCTTTCCTTCAGTTGTAACTATGCAATTGGTAATAAAAAGAGATACAAGCAATCTGTTTCTTCTAGTAACCAAGGGAAAAAAGAATGTCTGCATTTCAGTGAAATTAGATTAAAAAGAGAGATGAAAAAAATATATTAAACTGTGGTCATAAAACAGACCCATGGCAAGATACCTATTTCAAGTCCTAATCGAAGGCTTTCATTAAAGTGTATGCTTGGGCACCAGAGGGCCAACATAAAATTCTGCCTTTCGACAAAGGTACTGATTGTATATTAGGAAATTGTTAAGACCAGCTCACAGCAATGTCACTCATTAAGAGTTCACTTTCTTGGCTATAACTAGTGTTCAACATTTCCTCATTTAGAATGCTTTGTGTGTAGAGGATTTACCTTTCTGGATTAAATCTGAAATGTCACCATGAAAAAGCAAAAAAGATTGTGATTGTGACAAAGCACAGTTAACACTGCATACTATAAAATCAGTATTTCAGCTTGTTTCTCATAACAATCTGTAATACGTTTGTTGCCATGTTATGCGTTAACCCTTTTTGTGGTGCCTGTATATCAGAATCGTATAGCACAAGTTTATTTTCTGCTATGATATAAAACACTTTGTATGGAATTGTGTATTAAAGTATAGGAGAGAGGAGAGAGATTAGAGTGTAATATTGAAAACATGCATTGTTTTTCCAGGGTAAGACTTTGGTGTAATATATACTAATTTACCTAATCTGACTTCTGCATCTGTGTAAGCTAATTAATCAAATCAAGGTAAGTTTCAAATCAGTAATTTGATAAGAAATATATTAAGGGACCCAGGAAGATGATCTTGGAGAATGAATCAGAGGCCATTAGGAAAACACTGAGTGCAGACATAATATGGTATTAAAAAACTGGTTCTGGCACAAGTGTTTGAGGGCTAAAGGCTAACAAGTTTACTGTTCAAATCAGAACAATTTAGTATCATTTTATTGCCAGAGATATACAAGACACTTTTTGTGAATACTTTTTGTGAATACTTTGTTTGGAATATTTAACAAAATACAGAAAATATTGTTTTATAAACTATCTTATTTTGCTAAGGTAGGAAAGAAAATTACATATCTTAGAAAACATAGAAGTTGATAAAACTGCATTTTTGTTTGTATGCTAACATAAATCATTAGGCTTTGACAACAGATACATGATATTAACATTCAATGTGTATGATTATCAAAGATACACATATTGTATACACAGTATATAATTTATATTGTTATACAAATTTGCAAATTGGCAAATTACAAATATATATCAAACAAATTACCAGTTATTTAGCATCAGATAAAACATTTAATTGGAAATCAAATACATGTAAATACCAAATATTTAATGGTATCTTACTTCAGAATTTATTAGGCAAATGTTGAGATGAAATTTGAAGGAAAAGTTATTTCCGTAGCGGATTATATTTGTCTAATAGTATTAATAACAATATAAATGAAAAATATGTTTTTGGCTTCAGTGAGGAAATGCTTATAGAAATGGAACTAAAAGGATGTGTATACCAATCTAGCCTGAAATTATACTTCAGAGTTACTGCTGATTTATGATTTTTACTGAAAGATTGCAATAGTCTGTGTATCTGGTAATGCCTTTTTTTTGGCTATATATAAGAAATCTTTCCTTGATTTAGTTTACAATTTCAGTGGAAGTCAACCTACATTACTAGAATCATTATTCATAAATGATGTGAGCACAGTAGTGTCATTAATATTGATAAATATCAGATTGATATACATCCAGATTAGACTTGTTCAGCAGTTTGTGCCTTCAGCAGTTTGATGCCTTCAGTGAAAGGAGTCCTTGGGGAATAGGGCGGTATATAAACCGAATTAATAAATAAATAATAAATAATCTATTACAGAAGTAAGTTCTTCATACTATGTTTTGTTTAGAATAATGGATAGAATCCCTTCACATGAACATGCTAAAATCAGGGGTTCCCAACCTGGGGTGTGAGACGATATTCCAGGGTGTGTGAAAACTTGAGTTTTCAAAATTATACTGTATATGCATAATTCATTGCCGTTATTTTGAACTTTTGTAAGGGGTGCGAGAATATATCAGAAGCATTCTAGGGGTGCAGGGTATAGAAAAAGTTGGGAGCTGCTGCTGAAATGCAAGAAAAAAATATTACTATTATCATTACTTCTACAGTACCACCACAACCACTATTACTAGTGTAGTTTAAGATTAGAATTTAAAAATGCTTGTTCTTTCCACTTGGGCACGAAAAATCCAGGAAATAGCATATAAGAATATCATCCTAGATTCAACATCAAGTAAATTGTATATACCATAGTTTATTCAGTCTCATCTTTCATTAGCCTTAGACTAAGAAGTGATGTATCTTTTTCAGGTACACAATATGTCCCTGATAAACCTATGTCTGAGGCATATGTACAATGTATAGTACTTCCACAGCTATTTTACAGCTAGGTCTTATGTGAACCAACAGTATTTATTATACATCAGCCATGAATTTCTAGCATAATATGGCATTAGTAAATTAAACGATATTTTGGAAATCTGACGATACAGAGCTGTCAGACAAAAAAACCTTACATAAATATGTGAAGATTCCGTTTTTCCTCTAAATTGATTTAATTTAGCTAAAGATACAGAGTTCCATATAGGCTTTAGTTTCTAATGTCAAATGAAGGTAAAAACATAGATAAGCCTTAAGCGTACTTAAAATAAATATCTGATGTTTATCTCTATACATTTTTTCCACTATATACAGTAAAGCTATGGCTGCTCAAAAAACTGTTTCTTAACCTGCCTGGGAGAAATCTGGAATTGAAATTCACACATCTTAAAGATAGCTGAGGTTGAGAAACACAAAGCTAGGTTACAATTATAGAGGAAAGTAACATAAATTATAATTAAAATGAATGCTTAAGATCAATTTCCAACTTCATAGCAGCCACCACAATGGCCTTGAGATGCTTCCTGTACATTCCAATTAACCAAAAATCAAACATTAGAAAAGTAATCACTAAAAACCTATTGAAAATAAATTGTCTATATTATAATAATGATTTTTTTTAATTATAGCTGATTTGATACAGACAGTATAAGATATACCCAGTAGAAATAAAACTATCCACAATGGTTCTAGAAAAGTAATGAGAATCAAGAGCCCAATATGTGTCAGAACCCACTTCAGGCCACATCTTAGGAGAGAAAGACTCTTGGAGACAAGGTTTTCCAAGTAGGAACTTTTACTAAGAAATAGGAGATGGCAGGTATAATAGACAGGATCTGAAGAATCCCCTCACAGATCGATATTTTTAAAATGTCCCCAAGCAAACTCCACCCCTCAGTTCATTTGGTCAATTCTGGATCAGCCAACCTCCAGGTGGCAAGCCCCTCATGGGACAAACAGGATCATTCCCAACCCCTCACATTTCATCCAGAGAAACAATCCAGATTCCGGATACATTCCCTCCTCACTTACCACCCGCTTTCTTAGCTGTCCGCAAGATAAGAGGGGAATGCCTGGTAATTGGTTATTTTGTGATGGATAGCAGGCAGGGGAATACACAAAGGTTACAATTAAGGAAGGAAGTGAAAGTAATAAAATCCCATGCTTCTTCCCTCTTCTCCTTGGGGATGGCAGAATCCAGGGAAGGGTGAGATTTGGGTTTTTCACAGAAGAGACAGTTAGAAATGAACTATAAATAGATTCTGACATCATGTTTCCATGTATTTCAGCAAGACTGATCATTCTTATATGAACCAGGCACTACACTTGTCCTATAGTGATTGGGCCAAGAAGCAAATGCAAATGTAATTATGGAGAAAGAATACTGGTGAGCCTTTTTTGATACATTTCATACTATTCTATAAGACATGGAGGTATTAAGCACATCACCATCAACAAACACGCTATTAAATTTGATGGCAAAGTAGCAAGGACATTAATTAGAACAACAATGTACAACTTCTTAGCTTAATGCCAGATAGTACCAAAAAACCCCAAAAGTCTATTGAAAGGCAGGAAAGGCAGAAAACTGAAGTAACAACTCACAAGAATGTAAGGAAGGAACTATAATCTCAGCCTGATAGATGGTTGTCAGTGGTTCATTATAGATTCACTGTGGTTGTGATAAGCATTCTTCTTTTGCCCATGCTATGTTGCATGTCAGATTTCAGTCAAGTCTTTCAACCTGGCTTTCAAGTTGAGATATGTGAAATTGGAGGGCTGAGATTTACTGCTGAGTCTTAATCTGAGCAGTGTAATATGTCATGGAACTTTGCAGCCCATGAAGAGAAGATACTAGAAGCACCATATTTTAGCAGTATACTACATGCAAACTTGCCTATTCGGCCTCTCCTAATATTGCAACATCTTTTCTCAAAGTGTGCCTCTCACTACTGGAGCCTATTTTTATCTTCCTCTTCATATGTATCCCATGACACTTGTAGATTTTCTCTACCTGATCCCCATCTACAGAATAACAGAGTTGGAAGGACCTTGGAGGTCTTCTAGTCCAACCCTCTGCTTAATCCTACAGTACACCATTTCAGACAAATAGTTATCCAGTCTCTTCTTAAAAACTCCCAGTATTGGAGAACCTACAACTTCTGAAGGCGCGTCATGCCATTAATTAATTGTTCTAACTGTCAGGAAATTCCTTCTTAGGAATTTCTAGATTGGTCTCTTCTTGATTAGTTTCCATCCATTGTTTCTTGTCCTTCCTTCAGGTGCTTTGGAGAATAGCTTGACTCTCTCTTCTTTGTGGCAAACCCTGAGATATTAGAACACTGCTATCATGCCACCTCTAGTCCTTCTTTTCATTAAACTAGGCATATCCAATTCCAGCAACCATTCTGTTCTCTGTTCATTTTATCCAGCTCCATCAGGTCCAAGCTTTTACTCCTCCCTCTTGTTTTCAGTTCCTTTAGTCCAATCCTGTATAATCTGTGCACTTCTTGGGTTAGAATTCTACAAGGCCTCTCTTTGTCCCAAATATAACCAGTTGTTTATATAGAAAAAAATAAGTCCCGCTATTATATAATACACAGGACAAGATAAATTCAACTCTGAATTTATACATTTTTTCTTTAAGCAAAATGTGCAACAATTTTATAAAACCTGATCCTGTGGTTGCCTTTCCTTTGAAGAGAAGCACCCTAAAAATAAATTAATTTCAATCCTTGCTTTATCTGCCTGACTTAGGGAAAAAAAATCAGAACTTGTACCAGTATCCTCAAATCTTCAAAGAAGTTTCAGCAAAGCTGTGAATATTTCTGTTAGTCACCTAGCCATCTTAAGCATTGTGCTTTTTTTAAGTTAATTGGAAAATAGTAAAACTAAAATCCTCTCTTCACTGCCTGGCTGGAAAATTTGATGTTTTTATCTGACATTTGCTTCACTTGGCAGTCCATTTATAATCAAAGTGAATTCAGAACTGAAATGATTTTCTTCTGAAGTTCTGAAATAGGATTTGAGAGTTGATCACTTAAAGTTATAAGCCATCCTTTTGGTCCTTCAGCAATACATGTCTTGATGATGGAGCTGAATAACAACAGTTTTATAGCATGCTATGTTGCATTACTAAAATGTAGCAGTGCTTTCTATAGGTAGCCTGTTTTTAGATGGCCCAGAAGTTTCAAAGGTCCAAATGTGATAACTCAGCACTTATTTTAGAAACAAATTAAAGGTAGACCTCAAGTTATGACAATAATTGGGACCATGATTTCTGTGGACTAAGCAATGTGGTTGTAAAATGCAATTACATTTGGCCACCTTAATGATGGCAATTATGGCATCTCCACTGCTGTTGTTAATTGAATCCCATAGCTTGTTAGGCAAGGACCCAGTACAATCTAAATTATTCCTGACTTGGTTTCTCCAGCCTTGAGCCTTAGAAAAGTAAGGCATCTTTTGCCTCTTCTTCAGCTGCCTATCTCTGCCCATCTTTACCCTTTTGGCTGCCTTGAACCCTGCAAGCCTTGGGCTCTGTTTGTCCTGCTGGCCTGGACTCCACTCAGCCTGATGCCCAAGTTTCAAAGTACAGGAGAAGTGGAAGGAAGTAGCAATAGCAATAGCACTTAGACTTATATAGCACTTCACAGTGCTTTCCATCCCTTTCTAAGCAGTTTACAAAGTCAGAATATCACCCCCAACAATCTGGGTCCTCATTTTACCAACCTCGGAAGGATGGAAGGCCAAGTCAACCTTGAGCCGTTGAGAATCAAACTGCTGGCAGTCAGCAGAATTAGCCTGCAATACTGCATTCTAACCACTGCACCATAAGATGACAATAGCAGGGCCAGCAGACCATAAATGTGGGGTGTCTGCCAATTACCTCAATTTTGATCATATGCCTGTGGGGCTACTAAAATGTCCATAACTTTGGAGTCCTGGCACAATTATCATTAGTTCAGCACTGCCATAGCTTTGAACAGTTGCTGAATGAATGGCCATTAAGCAAGAACTACCTTACAGAAATTGTGCTATTTATTTATTTTGAAAGAGCTTTGCTTACACAGTTACTAAAACCTAATCTGATGAGAAAATCAGAAAGTGTGTATCTCCTCCTGAAAGTACTCTGCAATAAAGATGCTGGGGAATGTGTGATTTTATTAAAAGTTTGTGAATTATTGTAAGATTTGTAAAAGAATTGTCCTTGGAAAATTAGGCATTTTCTTGAACTTTTAATGCTGTTCCCTACTGGGGAAAAATGTGAACAATGCATATGTTTAGAAGTGTTGTGTCTTAGGTCACTGCATCACTAGCAATCTATAGCATTTTCTAGAGTTGCCCAACCATTGTTTGATCAAAACAACAATATGTCTTCAGTGATGACTGAGTCAAGCTGTGAAAATGCTTTAAGACATTCCTATGGAGAAGTGGCCCAGGAGAAAAAAATTGGAAAATGAAATATTAGGTAGCTCACAAGGGTATAAAATTTCCTGCAGTTTAAGGATTATGTAGAAAGGCTTAGAAATGAGATGAACAGATTTATTATATACAAAACTAAAAATTACTGCTTCATTGCTGGTCCATGAATTCTCAGAGAATATTTCAACAGCGTATAGTTTTCCCCTTAGCATACATAATTGTCAATTATAAGATTTAAGGATTCAGATCCTAATTTAAGCATATCCTAAGATTTTGCATACTTGATGATGAGATTTTTTTTTTTGCAAATTTCAGCTTTTCCATATTATGTCACCAATTGATCTTAATGGATCCTGATTTTTTTTCATTGCTTTTTGCTGCAGCATTATTTATTGCCAGTGTTCTGTATCATTACAGCTTTTTACATGCTGCAAATCATGCTGAATTTTTCAGAGAGATGTTCAATGTATGTAGCAACTAAACCAAATAAAGAATTTAGCTGAACCAAAGCATTTTATTAATTCCTTCCTTAGTTTTCTAGATGGTATATGACACAATTTAGCCAGATTGAATGATATCTCAGCTGGTTCCTGTTTTAGATGGCCATTTAGGATTAGTCCTCAATTGAAACCAATAGGTTTTAAAAAGTAATATCTTTGGTTGCATTGTGCCCACCCAGAAAGTCTTTCATCTTTTTTTTTCCAAAAATGGTGTGCAAGACATCATTGAGGAATTGTGGTTTGAGAAACTTAAATCCAACTCTCTCTAATTTGCAGAGAATAAACATTGATTGCTGATTGAATAATTCTTGAGATCCTAATAGTTGGAAATTAATGAGCAATGGTTGGAGGAGAGAAAACAATATTCTTATTTCAGAGCTTCTTTAAATAAGTTATACTTATACTTTCTTAGATAGAATATTGCCTTACAAACATTCAGAACTAAGTCTTCTTCCAGTAGCAGATGAAAAATTGTTTTGATGCAATATATTTCCATATGAAACTGATGTTTTGCTATATCATATGAAACAGCAAATTTGGTTTTGGGAAAAAAATATAAAGACTGAAATCCTATGTTTGCTTGTTTGTATTTGGAAGTAAATTTCAGTAAATCTTACTCCTATTATGTATGTTATTTATGTTATTTAAGCTATCTATCTATCTATCTATCTATCTATCTATCTATCTATCTATCTATTATTTTGCACGAGATTGCAACCAAACTTTAGCTTTATCACTCTGCATATGAATAGATATGAATTCTACATGTCATTTTAACCTTTTTTTAAAAAGGAAAGTGGGGGTTGTAGTCTTGTAGCAGTTTTCAGAAGCATGGAATGAAAAAACAAATATGTCAGCCTGAGTTGTAAATACAACCTAAGTGGTATATACATATATGCTTTTTTCTGACAGAAAATCTATGGTATGTTTTTTGTTTTGGAAAAAAAAAACATGATTTGATTAATATAAACATTTTGATTAATATATCAAACATGCTTTAAAGTTTAATTACTGAAGAAAGATAGCTTAGTTCTAGACCAGATGCAATTATACTATAGGTATTAGGGTTAGTCAGTTGTGGCTCAGATAAAGCCCTCAATCAATTGCATTTGGTCCCTGGCAGTCTTACCAAATTTAATCAAGATTTAATAAACAGCTTGCTAGCTTCCCTTCCTAACCAGGCAAACAGAGATCTTTTTAACGTAATGGCTTTCTTGCAGCTTGTTGAATTTGTACAATTTCTTACTAATGCTGTATGCTGGTTTAACTGATTAGATGTCATAATTGAAATGCCTTCTCTTGGGAAAGGAGATAAAACTGTTCAACCCCATAGCCAATACTACCCCTCTTGAGGCATATGGTCAGTGAACATGGTATTACAGAGTATGGTTTCATCTGCTAGCCAGTCCCCATGCCTGGTAAATTGTAGTTAAAGGGAGACTTTGTACTGAAGGGTTCTGGAACAAAGGGAAATTGTTTAGTCTAATTGTTGCTTTCTTGCTTTTTGTAATCAGCTTTTGCACCAGGGAAATCTCATGCAAGTGTGAGAATTATGTACAGAGATGCAATATACTGAAGGAGGGAATAAGAGCATGTACAGGAATGATTGATCTCTTTCTTATGATGTATTGGCTCTGTTGTCTGATTTTCATTGGCTAACAAAGTTTATAAAGCAATGCTACCAGCTTTCTAAGGTGTGGCACTTCTGGACATAACTCTGCCAACATTCCAGCTTTTTGGCCACCCAGCTGTTTAATTTGATCAAATAAAGTGCTGCTTGATCAAAAAGGCCCCACTTTGGTTATCTAATTAGATTGATATGATATCTCAAGTTAATGTAAGGAACTGGGACTTTATATTTCTGGTGACCGAACAGTGAAGGTGTGCTTTTTTTTTTCTTCAAGGTTGTTTCTCGTTGAGACTCCCTATGAATTACTTCCATTGTAACTCACAACCTTCAGGCATGACATCCAGAAAAACTGGTGTGGCAAAAAGATAAGGTCAAGAGCATTCCCATACCCTTTGTGTCTGGTGACTTTTAAATTAGCCAGCCCACTAGACCTGAGTTTGTCTGAACCCTGAATGTTTAAGGAGACTTCCATCTCATCCCAGGGAAGATAGGAGGAGATGAGAACACAGGAAAAACTTGGTAAGTAGAAACAAACATTCTGGAATTAGGGGAAGGTGGGGAGTGCTGTTTGCATGAATGAAAGAGTAAGACAGAGAAATTCCTATTAGAGTTCTGCTCTGGAGCGACAGGGAGAGTGCTTGTTGAGTTTCAGGCTGTTATCAGGCTGTTATCAGGCAGGGTCTTGACTAAGATACAAAGAGGGGGCCTAGCTAGCCCTAATCTTAAGAGAAGACCGAGAAACCTTTTAGGGCAAGACAGAGAAAACAGTGGGGAACAGGCAAGGAAAAGGAAAAGGAGGCCCCATGTTTTCAGTGGGCTGCATGTTAACCCATTGGAATGCACTGAAATTGTGACAGCAAAAATAATCTTCAAGAAAGCAACATTGTAAAAATTTTGGCTAGCTTATCTTTTTAACAAATCTAGACACTGAAGAAAAGAAAAAAAATGAAAGAAGAATAAGTCCCCCCTCCTCTAATCTTGCTCTTTGAATGAACTTTTTTTTCTGTTAAACAATACTGCCATCTACTGTCCTTGGAAATCATCCTTATTGTTGGACGTGAAGAGAGGGGGCTACTCTCTGTAGTTTTTCCCCTTTGAATTTCCTGGGGGAAAAATGGAAGCAAGCATAAATGTTCCCCTCCCTTTTTTGGAGAAAGATTAAAAGGGAGGCTGCTTTGGCTTCAAACTCCAAACTGATGAGTTTTAAATATTAGGCCATCCAATAAATAAATAAATAAAGAAGTTTGGGCTTGGAATAGTGAGAATAATAAGAGATGGTTCAGGGCCCAATGTCACAATTTGACTGGAATCACATCTTGATTTTTCTCACTTATTGGAAGACAAGCAACAGGCCTGGAAATATTGTCTTAATGATATCTGTGTATATATGTGTCTTGGGAGAGGGACAAAACTCTCTGATAATAACAGCCAAGAAGGCTTTATTTAAAAATAAATGGTTTGCCTGGAAAAAGCATGAAAATAAAATATCTGTATGTGAAATTGTGTACGCAAGCAGTTTGAATGGAAGTGAATGTGTGAGTATGCTGAAGTGTAAGTTTATGTGTGTGTGTGTGTGTGTGTGTGTGTGAGAGAGAGAGAGAGAGAGAGAGAGAGAGAGAGAGAATGTTTCCCACCCTCTCCCAGGCTGTGAAAGAAACAGTAAATTGCAGATTTTGTTGTTATTGTTCTGAACTAAGTCAAGGTTGTTTGCATGAGAATCCAAAAAGAGAAAATTATTTTGTTGAAAGAATGCTGTAAGTGAGAGAAATTCAAAAGAGGCTGAGGTCCCTGTGCATTTTTTTTTTAAAAAAAAAATGTTCAGCTTTCTTGTTACTGGCTTGCTATGTTTTTTTCCCCCCTTTGCTTTGGAAGAAAGAGATGGAAAAAGAGAGAAGAGGGGGGAGGTTTGGGGTTGATCATTTTTAAACTTTCTTTCTCTCTGCTTAACTCTGGCCTAGAAGGTGGAGGGAAAGGAGGAAGGGGGCGTGTGAAGTCTGAGACTGTAGTTTTTTGGCTTATGTTCTACTTTTGCTCAGGGACAAAAAACAAACATAACTTGTTTAGCATGGCTTCTCCTTGTAGCAAATGTATCATTTCATTTCCCTGCTGCAGTTTGTGTTCAGAGCTTAGAAATGCATAATCTGTAACATCCTGTCCTCCTCCCCTTTTTGCCTGCAAATGTCTTGCTTTTGGTTTCAGGTTTTTGGGCTGGTTGCCAACAATTGTGTGAGTGAAAAACAAAAGCAATGTAACTAGCCTGATAGATAACGTAACCAATGACAACTGAGCTCTCCCTTCTACTAAAGCTAAATATATTATAAAAGGAAGAACCTTAGAAAAATTATTCTGAATTGTTTTGCTTTGATTTGTAAATGTTTTCAAAAAGTTTGATGGTATAATTTCAGACTTTGTATATTTACAGTACATTAACTCAGAATACCCATTAAGGTGTTTTTTTTCTTTTGTGAAGTTGCACTGGAAAAAATAAGTTTTTTTATCTCTTTATGAATGTTGATTCTGGAATACTGTAGCAAAAGATGTGTTGAGTAAAAGGGCTGAGCTGCTAGATGATTTAGAACCTGCCTAGTTCTTGAACTCACTAAACTGATATGATTAGAACATGAAGTGATAGAATTGCAGATAAAGGTTGAGAGAAGAGAATGCACATGGGAGGCTGAAACTTGGTAGGCAGGTACATGAAGGAAATGAATGTTGAGAAGGGGAGGAGTTATGTGTTTTGTTTTTGGCTGATGTTGTGGATAGTATACAATGGCTGGACAGGTTGTGACATCTAGTGGTGAGGCCATTTACAGGTCTCAACTCTGGAAAATTTGCCTTGTCCTGTTTGAAATGATGGATAGGAGTTGCACAAAGGTTCAAGAATGTCAGTGAAGAAGAGAAGAATGTTACTCATTATTTTCAAAATTTGGAGCGGGTTTTGTCTTCTATTCCAGTACAGGCCCAGGCTGCCCTACCACCTGCCTCTGACCATTGTTAGTCCTGGAGAGTGGGTTCAGATGAAAGAACTGTCACCTATAAGTACCAGTTCTGAGTGATCCCAACCATGCCAAGTCCTCCTGACCTCAACTGCAGTGAGAGTGAAGGAATCAAAGCATGAGTCCATGGGACTTCCGGTGGTGACACTGTGCTGATGGCGGCTTTCTTTTGGCCGCCTGTCCTGGGATTCCATGAAAAGCATGCCGAGACAGCAAAAATCACTGTCCCTTTGCTCTCCCGAGGAGAATTTCCCTCGGGTAGAGGTAGAGCTCCCCTAGACCCCCTTAATTATTTGGGAGTTGGAGGGTGAGAGCTCCCTCAGAGCCCGAGGCTTTCTCCGCACCCAGGACAACTTTGCTCCGAGCTTAGGAGCGAAGCAAGATGCCGCATCCACATCTGCTATTTAAAGTGATTTGTGAGTAATTTAAAAGCAGACAGAGCTGACCAGGAGAAGTTAAAATTGCAAGTGCTGGAAACTTTAACCCGAGGAGAATTAATCTTCTCCATACTTTAATTTGATTCAAAGGGGAAAAATGGCACTGAAATGCTGTTTCTTTGTGTGAAAGGACAGTGTCAAGAGAAAGATATATTTGGTAACAAAGTTTAAACAATGTATAGGACTTTGTGTATTCAAGAGGGTTTTTTTATAAAAAAAAGAAAGAATTCTTACAGAATATTCTTTTCTTTTTTCTGGAACTTTGTTTTTACTTTTTTTTAACTGCTGATTTTGTTGAAGGGGAAAGTGAAATTTATAAGAAGTGGATTTTTATAAGCAGAAAAATGGTTTCAAAGCGTTTGGGAATTTCTGCTGTTTCTAAAAGTACAATCTCCTCTCCTGTAACACAACCTGCAATGCAATCTACAGCTAAGCCTAAATCCCCTCCACCTTCTCCCCCACCACTGGCATTTACCCTTAAAGATATTCAAGATGCTTTAAAACAAGCAACACAAGAAATAAAGGAGGAGATGGCTGATCTCCTTGACAGTAAAATGAAGGAGGAGATGGCTGACCTCCTTGAGAATAAAAATAGAGAGATGAGGGAAGACATACTGCTTGCACTTCAAGGATTGGCTACACATATTGAATGCTTGGATGACCGGGTGGATGAAGTTGTGGAAAATACTGAAAAATTAGAAAGCAGAGTTGTTAAAGTTGAAAATAAGATTGATAGAACAGAGGACGAAGTGGCCATCTCACAATATAGAGATATGGAATTTGCATTGCTAATAAGAAGATTAAAGGAGGATCTATGAGAAGATTTGCAAGAGGAGATGGCAAAAGCTATAGTTCCCATTTTGGGATATAAACATGAGGAGTTATCAAGAGAGATGGATAAGATATTTAGGGTCAATTCTTGGATTGTGAGGCAGAAAAATTTATTTATTTTATTTATTTATTTTAATTGCATTTATATCCCGCCCTTCTCCGAAGACTCAGGGCGGCTTACAAACTTTACCCAGAGATGTGGTTATTTATTTTTCTAGGAGATCACTTTGAAATGCAATTATTCAGGCTTTTTACCAACAGAGATTCCAAATTGCAGATCAAAATATTATAATCTTAAAAGAAATACCTCCAAAAATTCTTAGAAAAAGAAAAGATTTTGCTTTTTTGTCTGAGGAGCTTAAAAATCGACAGGTCCAGTTTAGATGGGAGATACCTATTGGAATAGTGGTGAATTATGCAGGGACACAATATAGAATTAATACAATTTCAAAGGCAAAAGATTTTTATACTTATGTCCTGAAAGCAGGTTCACCATCATCTCCACAACCTAAGAGAATAGAAGAAAGGCTGGAAGATAAACAACCAGTTGAAGGTGCAATGTTTCTGGTTGTTGGAGATTTACCGCAGGCTGAGCATATTGAACAGAGTTTAGTGTTAAAGGATGACCCAAAGGAACAGAGGATGACTCAGGCTGCGTATAGACGTAAAGAAAAGGAGCAGAAACAGAAGGCTGATTCTGGACCAACAACACAAGGCCCAGTTATTACAGAGCCTGTGGGAGGGGCATGACCGAAGAGATCAACGGCAGATCTTCAGGCAGTGTTCCAGAGGCTTCAGGCCACTAAGGCTGGCAAAGCTTTTGACATGGAATGTTAATGGCCTGAATTCACCACAAAAAAGAAAGAAAGTATTTCACTACCTGAAACAACATAAAAATGACATTGTTTGCTTACAAGAGACTCATATTGCTGCAAAAGATCAAAAGTATCTGATTAATTCTCAGTTGGGTTCACATTTTATAGCTTCTGCCCCAGATAAAAAAGGGGGAGTGGTTATTTATTTAAGAAGAGACTTATCGGCTAGATTAATTGAATCTGATACACAAGGAAGATATGTTATTATTGAATTAGTGGTACAAGGCAAGAAATTATTGGATTATATGCCCCTAATCAACAGCAAAATAAGTTTTATAAGTTTTTACATCACAAACTGATTCAATTGGATTACAAATCTGTTATTATGATCGGTGACTGAAATGGTGTTTTGGACTCAAGTAAAGACAAGAAGGGATCTTTTAAAAATTCTCCTAATCATTCTAAATTGTCTAAAGCTTTTTTTTTATTTGAAAGATGACTTGGAACTAAGAGATATCTGACGGGAACGGAATGTGGTAGATAGAGACTTTACCTTTTTTTCGGATAGGATCAATCGTTTTCCAGAATTGATTTTTTTTTAATTACTACTGATCTTTTCTCAAGGGTCAAGAATGTTAAGATTTTTCCTAGAACATTGTCGGATCATAGCCCTGTACGGTTGGAATTATTTGCTGAAGATGTGAACAGAAGATCTTGGAGACTGAATGAAAACTTATTTGGCATATCGATGGAAATGGTTTGGGATGCTAATAAAGCTTATATGAGAGGGGTTTTGATTCACATGAATAATGGATATAGCTGTAAGCAGACACAAAAACGTAAAGAGCTTGAAGAAAAGATTAAATTGAAGGAGAAAGCTCTTATTTTGAACCCATCAGATAAGAGATTAAGGGTTTCCATAAATTTGTTGAAAGAGCAATTTAGTATGTTAATGGATGATCAGGTTGCAACTAATTTGTGTTATGTGAAACATAATACATTTTGTAATGCAAATAAGCCTGGCAGGTAGTTGGCTTATCAATTAAGGAAGAAACAGAAGTTGCATATTATAGAGAAAATAGAATATAAAGGTAAAGAGGTATATCAACAAAAGTTGATTAAAAGAGTTTTTTAGATTTTTATACAAAATTATATGCTAGTGAAAATATACAAGCTTTAGATATAGATAAGTATTTACAGGAAGCACATTTCCCTAGACTTTCAGATGAACAATGGAAGGAGATGAATCATTTAATTACCTCTGAGGAAATCATTTTAGCAATTAAGGAGTTAAAAGTGGGTAAGGCTCCTGGTACAGATGGATTATCAGCAATTTATTATAAAATATTATTTGCAGAGATGATAGAACCATTAAAGGAACTGTTTAATAATATCCAGTTTGGAGGAGAAGTGCCTCCATCTTGGAGACGGGCTTTTATATTGTTGATTCCAAAGGAGGACCAAGACCTTACCCAGCCCAAGAATTATAGACCTATATCACTTTTGAATACAGATTATAAGATTTTTTTCAAAATATTGGCAAATAGATTAATGCAAGTTTTGAAACAAATAGATTAATGCAAGTTTTGAAACAGTGATCAGTCTGGATTTATAACTAGAAGATATATGAAATATAATGTAAGACAAATTGTTAATTTAATTGAGTATTTGGATAAGAACAACCAAGTCCCTGCGGCATTGATATTTTTGGATGCTGAAAAAGCTTTTGATTAGTTGAATTGGCAATTTTTATTGAAGGATGTTGATAAATTTTGGGGATAAATTTTTACATTCTCTTAGGGCTATATATCAACAACAATCAGCACAAATTATAATTAATGGAGGATTATCAGAGGCATTTAAAATTGAAAAAGGCACAAGACAGGGATGTCCCCTATCACCATTGTTGTTTGTTTTAACATTGGAGATTTTATTGATTAAAATTCGTGAATCAACTATAATAAAGGGAATAAAAATAAAACAGAATGATTATAGGTTAAGAGCTTTTGCAGATGACTTGGTTGTGACATTATCTCAACCAACTCAATCGGTTATAGTTTTGATGGAAATTATAGCTCAATATGGAAAAGTTTCTGGTTTTAAGGTAAATAATAATAAGACTAAAATATTATCTAAAAATATGACTATGAATGAAAAGGAAACGTTAGTGAAATTGACAGGTTATGAAATAGTGAAAAAGGTTAAATATTTGGGACTATATATATTACAGCATCTAATGTGAAATTATATAAGAATAATTATGAGACATTATGGCTAAAAGTACAAAAGGATTTAAATAATTGGAAAAAACTACAATTATCTTTGCTGGGGAAAATTGCAGATGTTAAAATGAATGTTTTACCAAAGTTTCTCTTTTTGTTACAAATGATACCTATATTGAAAAAGGATGCTAATGAATGGCAGCAGGGTATTAATAAATTTATCTGGGCGGGGAAAAAACCAAGAGTTAAACTTAAGATTTTACAAGACGCACGGGAAAGAGGAGGACTTAAGGTGCCTAATTTGAAATTATACTATGATGCAGTGGTTTTAACACTGGTTAGTGATTGGCTTAATTTAACAAATAAAAGAATACTTTATCTTGAGGGATGGGACCTTATATGGGTGGCATGCATATTTAATTTATGATAAAAAAGTTGACAAGGCTTTTAAATCTCATATTTTAAGAAGTGCTTTATTGCGTGTCTGGAAAAAGTATTATTATAAGTTAAATTATAAAATACCAATTTGGGGGATTCCTAGACACGCGATAGAGGGTGTATCTATGGGTGTGAGTTTGGATATGATTTCTTATAAGGAATTACTTAGATTGGTAGGGAATGATTGGCAATTAAAGTCATTAGGTGAGTTAAAACAAGAAAATATTGGACAGTCCTGGTTCCAGTATACTCAATTGCAAGCCAGGTGGAAGTTAGATAAAAAGGTTGGCATTACATTAACGGATGAAAAATTGGTAAAACAGATCAAAGATCAAAACCAAGTGCATATAAAGAGAATTTATAATGCTTTAATAGAACTGGATTCGGAAATGGAATTAGTTAAAGATTGTATGGTAAAGTGGGCTGAAAATATTCAAGAACCAATCCCATTGGATATATGGGAGGTAATTTGGGTTAGAAATGTAAAATTCACGCAGGCCCAAAATTTAAGAGAAAATTTTTATAAAATGTTTTATAGATGGCATTTGGATCCTAAAAAGTTGTCTTGTATGTATCTTAATTTACAGCCCAAATGTTGGAGATGTGGCAGTTTGGATGCTACTTATTTTCATATGTGATTGACTTGTAGAAATATAAAAGCTTTTTGGATTAAAATTTGGTGGAACATTCAAAAGATTTTTAAGAGAAAGATAAAGTTTACTCCACAACTATTTTTATTGGGTGTTATTACAGATTGTGATACTAAAGAAACTAACTTGATGTTGAACTTGATAACAGCTGCAAGGTTATTGATAGGGCAATATTGGAAAAAGGATAGCTTGCCTACTATAGAAGAATGGACGTTTAAAGTGTCAAATTTAGCAGAAATGGCTAAGATTTCTGCTTATTTGAAGGATCATTCTCAAGAAAGATACATTTCGTTCTGGAGAAGATGGATAGATTATATTCAAAATAAATATGGGACTAAAAAGTTCCATCTAGCCTATGAATAAATTTTAGATTGTTATTATTACTAGTAGTTTATTATAGTGGAATTTTTATTAATGTTAATTATATTATTATTATTATTAGTATTGTTTAATAACTTGGATAATAATTTGTTTATGTTTTTATTATTATTATGTCTATGTTAAAGGGGAGTTAAAGCACATTATGAACTTGGTTATCTATATAGTTTGTTAATGTTAGTTAGATTATGTTTATTATATTTGTAACCCTGTACTCAGCTCTGGGAAGTGGGGGAGGGAGAGGGGGGTGGTTTGGGGTGGGTTGGTTTTGGGTATTATATTGTAACTTTTATAAAACTTTTTAATTAAAAAAAAAGCATGAGTCCATGGAAATTCCCATCATTCCCTCTCCAGTGACAAGCTTTGCAACTGGATGGCCTGAAAGTGAAATTTTGACCTGCCTCGCCTGTTGAACTGTTTCTGTCTAACTAGGAGAAAAACTTAAATGGACTGGACTACTCTGGAACTTAGGTTTGTCATATATAGACTGTGTATTGCTACATTTTTTTTTACTTTGTTGCTGCTGTTTCTCCCACAACTTCCTCAGACCATGGGCCCAATAATTAAAGGAACAAAAGGGAGTTGTGTTTATAACAAGACTACATATTCCACTCGCAAAGTGGAGGATAGGATCATTTATTATGCTTCTGTCAATACAGTAAAGCCCTACCAACAACTTCAAACCTGGACATATGGAAGAACGCACAGACTATACCTCTTGAGAAGAATAACATGAGACATATGGATAATGCCAGGGTCTCCTTTGATACATTTGCTTCTCTATTCTATGCTTGTGCAGGAACCTCCATTAGCCCAAGGCGAGAAGTATATGTACAGAAAGATAAAGAAAACTAATTGGTTAAAATAACACTGCAAAAGAACGTCTTGTGAAAACAAGGGTATGGCTTTCCTTTTTACATGTTGCTGCCTGTGTGTGTGGAGGAAACACACCCAGCTTCTTTGGAAACCTGGATAGCTGCCATGGACACAAGCTGATTTGAAGAGATCTTTGGTGATAGCAAAGGGAAAATTTTCTGGTTATGTTAGCATTTAGAGGTCTTTTGGTTTATAAAGTTTATAAAGCAATGCTATCAACTTTCTAAGGTGTGGTGTTTCTGGATGTAACTCTGCCAGATTGTTGACCAGCCAGCTTTTTAATTTGATCAAATAAAGGGCTGCTTGATCAGAAGTCTCTGCTTGGATTATCTCATTAGATGGATATGATATCTCAAGTTCACGTAAGGAACTGGGACCTTATATTACTTAATAGCAGTATTTATGTAGCCTTCTATATCAGGGATCCCCAGCCCCCAGTCCATGGACCATTACCAGGCCATGGCATGCCAGCAACTGGTTCACACAAACAAGCAAAGCCCTATCCACGGGATGCAGGCAACACACAAAAACATGCACTCTCCAGTTCATGGGAAAACTTCTCTCCACAGAACTGGTCCCTGGTGCCCAAAAGGTTGGGGACCTCTGTTCTATATGCAAATAAAACTCTTAATTGGCCAAAATTCTATCATGTGTGGAGTTATGATGTCAGACTCAAAAAATAGCAATAGCAATAGTACTTAAATTTATATACTGCTTCATAATGCTTTACAGCCCTCTGTAGAGTCAGCATATCGCCCCCAACAATCTGGGTGCTCATTTTACCCACCTTGGAAGGATGGAAGTCTGAGTCAGCCTTGAGCTAGTGAGAATGAAACTGCTGGCAGTTGGCAGAATTAACCTGCAATACTGCATTCTAACTACTGCACCATCACAGCTTTCTACAGATGGCGGAAAAAGAAATGGTGACTAGTAAGATCCCACCTATTCCCTTCAAAACTCAGCACATTTTCAAACAAAACCACTTCCTTCAACCTTTGTGGAATCTGAAATAGACACGTAATTCTCCATGAGAGAGACATCACCAATACTGTGTAAAAACAGAGTTGAATGGTACAGAAGTGTGAGATTTCAAGGCCAGGAATAATAGCCATTGGTTATCTATTTACTATATGATATTATTTATGCCATCCAAGGCATGAATGGCTAATTAAACAAAGTTTTCAAAATTATGTTTGCAACCTGTCATTTATCATCTTGTGCTTAAAATACCAGAAATTACCATCTAAACCACAAAGTCACTTTTTAATCATTAATCATTAACTGGCTATTCACTCTGCTTGACTTACTCTGATGTGCCAGCAACTAGAACATACTGGACTTGGCTTACATGTTTTTTATTCTTCAGTGATTGGCTATTGCACAATGAAGCTGGCACTATCCCTGGAATAATGGACAAAGAGCACAGCTAGTGCATTTTTATCCTAGTCTTTATGAGGGGTAAGAAAGTATTCAAACTGTAGTTATACCAAGCCTGTGAGTGCATATTTCAAGGCATTAAAGACAAATCTATTATTACACACATTTGGGTGAATCTCACTCCACTTCATTTCTCTATAGCTTTTCTCAGGACGAAATTCCCTGCATTGATAAAATCTAATGCAATTTGGGAAAAGTGATGCATAGATAAGAGGTGTTTCAACACCCTTTGTTATTTTTACAAAAGATTGATGCAGCTAGTTCTTTGGATTCCTTGAAGAAAACAATAGCATTGATTTATTAGTAGCATTGTAAAGCTGTTTAGCCTTGACTGCATACATTGTTTTCCTTGTTGAGCTTTTCAAATAAGCAAACTTTAGGGTATACTCCCTTATATAAGAACTACTGTACATGAAGAGATCAATGACACTTTTCTTTCTTTCTTTCTTTCTTTCTTTCTTTCTTTCTTTCTTTCTTT
>JAKJMR010000227.1:400520-414471 GCA_024449315.1 Daboia siamensis
TTTCTTTCTTTCTTTCTTTCTTTCTTTCTTTCTTTCTTTCTTTCTTTTTTTGAACTGTTAAAAAAGCCTGTGTATTTCTCACTTCATCCTTTAGTCATTCTTCTGCTTCCCCTGAGTATTACCCTCAAAACTGTATAAACCAAAACACTGTGTACTTTGAAATATGTTGTGTCCCTTTGGGCTTTGTTCAAAATGCCTTGATGGTGCCCAATTATGTGCTCAGTGACTGTGACATACTTCTTATTGATGGAGTCTCCTTTAATACAGAGCCTGACCATAGAGGAATGTTATCATAAATATGAGCAGCTTGCTCTTTTAGGCTCAAGGTTACTGATGTTTAGAATATGATGGCTATGAAAAAATACACTGATAAAATGTTTGAGAGAAAACCCTTCTTTAATCTAAAATTAGTTTTCAAAAGATGCTTTGTAACTTGTCATATGTATAGCATTCTTTTACTGAATAACTTTAATCCACTAAGAGGAAATCCAAGATACTGAAATATTTGCAAAGACAGTTTTATTCACAAAAGTAAAGCTCCATATTCATGTTAAATATGCCATATTCCATGCCTATAAAATGTTGTATAGTGAAACATCATGGCACAAATGAAATCATTATGTAGAGAAAATTGGCAGTTTTTTTTCCACACAGTATAAATATTTTTTAATGTTTGTCTATATATTTATAATAGTTTGTAAAAATAACCACATTGGTGGACATCCTCTCAATGCAGAGAAAACAAATGGAAAGGTTTTATATTTGCTTCAAAACGTAACTTGTACTTTGAGAATAAATTAATTTTATCCTTCTGTGGTAGTTTCTTATATAGGTAGCTCTTATGTAAAGATGGTAATTGGGATCAAAATTTTCATTGCTAAATGTTGTAATGTAGTCACATGACTACATTACTTAGCAATGACAATCCCGGCAACCCTCAGTTGCTATTGGTTAAGTGAATCACCATGACTCATAATTAGAATGGAATGGAATGGAATGGAATGGAGCGGAACGGAACGGAACAGAACAGAATAGAATAGAATAGAATAGAATAACAGAGTTGGAAGGCATCTTGGAGGTCTTCTAACTCTGCTTAGGCAGGAAACCCTATATCATTTCAGGCAAATGGTTGTCTAATCTCATCTTTAAAACTTCCAGTGTTGGAGCATTCACAACTTCTGGATTGTGACTTCTGACTTTGTGCTGGTTTTCCTATTGACTTTGTTTGTGGGAAACTGGCAAGGAAGTTTGCAAAAACTCAGTCTAAACACAGAGAGGGCCAGGATGAAGAATAAAGTTAATTTATATGTTAATTTTAAATTGAATGTATTAAATATATTTAATATGATTTTTCTTTATGTACTTGCATGTTTTCCATCTGTCCCAGTAAAAGGCCTTTCCCACAATCTTTTATTTCCTATTACCTGCCCAGGGCTTTTAAAGATGCAGGAAATCTCTGAATAAAGAGATCTTTTGAAAACACAATTTACTTCTTTTTTTTTTTTAGTTTTTTCCATGAGCAGAAAGAGAAAACAGAAACATTCTGTCCTGTCAGAATTCTGGGAAAGCAGCTGTTTTTAGCATTTACTTTTAAGGCCTCAACCATCAAAAGAGAAGTTCCAATGAAAATGTGTTCCTCTCACTGTCTATTTGATTATTCATTTATTAAGAGCCTTTATCCAGTACATACTGAATTGCATAAATGCTGGATATATCTATGACAAACTATCAAAATATCCAGTGACCTTTCTTCTTTTTTCTTTTTTTATTTTAATGGTGTCCTGTAAAAACTGCTAAAGGTATTTATGAATTGCAGGACATCGAACCAGATACAGTAAAGGAATCTGACAGGAAGAAGAACAGCGTCATCTAAATGCTAATCAGTGAATAAAACTAATCTGGACAAAACATGCTGTGGGAATTCTGTTGCGTTATGCACTAGAAGCCATCTCATGAGATTCTACTTTAGTCTGACTTTATCAGTATAAAATAGCCTTGTAAGTTAGGATCATGAAATCATTTATTTCACTCAGGAGGAAGATATCAGGGGAATATGTAATAGCATTGTTTGCATAAACAGTTGCTAAGGACAGATTGTCTACAAACATGCTAAGAAAAGAGGTTAAAAGAGAGAGGGGTGGTGGGGGAGGGCTGTTTTTCAAGTTGTCATAATAATGCACAAAGATTTTAAAAGTCATTATTTTTAATGAATTTTTAGATATGTAACGTATTTATACTACAGGAAATGTAATTTAAATTGTGATGGGAATTGTACTTAATGTTTTTATATGAGCAGTGTAGTATGAGATAACTCCCTAATATTAATTTTTCATTTATTTTTTTCTACTGCTACTGCAATAAAAAATAATCAATCTATATAATTAATATCTTTGTTTTGTTCAGCTTTTGTGCAATTTGGAAATTTTTCTTGGCTCATGTGGATTATCATCTATAAATGAACAGTGGCATTTCTGGGAACTGATTTAGGAACGTTACTGAATAAAAATACTGTATGGATTCAGACTAACAATAAATTTAGCTTTCTTTCTTGCTCAATTCTTCCATTGTGATTGATAGAGATGCAAACAACTTATCTGGTTTATTGTTAGTGAACTTCATAGAACTTTCACATAGCAGTCTTTTCAACAGTGTGGACTGCGGTCTTCCAGGTTGCTTTGTGTCTTTCATACGTTTGTCTACAATCCCCCAGAATCTCCATATTGAAATAGTAACCAGACATGAATGCTTAACTTCCAAACCCAAGCAAGGTTTGGCAGATAACTTATAAACAAGTAGAAACAAGGTCTGTGCCATTCCATTCTCTCCTCATTACTGAATTTAGTGAGAAAAATAAATCCATACACTATAGATATAGAAGACACAATCAAAACAGTAGAGGTCTATGCCTACCCAGAGGAATTATCTGACTCCAGTTCCAAGAAGTTAAGTTTAAGTGGTTATAAGTTAAGGACTATCTGTATTTTCTTTTTTTTTTCCTTACTAAACTTTAACAAGGCTTCTTGCATTCAACAGTTCAGTAGACATTTGCTTGGAAAATAAATCAGAATTTTCACAGAAAATAGATCCCATGGTGATGATCTTGTCAGGGAACTGTAGCATTCAGAATCCCCTAATTATTCATATGCACTCTTAAATGTTCCACTGTTTTGCAGTGTATTTAAGTGTGTTGCTTCAATAAAGTTGTTTGCATATAATGTGATATTCTCTTTGTACCAACTCATTGTCAATTAATGGCATTTAATGTTTATTTTTATTTTTTAACAAATTTTATTGATTTTCTAATATTACATTCACATATTTGAAAAGCAACATGGTGGCTGGGTAGTAGTAATTCAATTACATACAGATATCATTAGTACAGTTTTCAAATTGCTACCATAAATGTTTCCACTCTTTCTCCCTTCATATATACTGTCTATCTGTAGATTTAAAGACATGTTTTATCCTATCCATCACATAGAAAATAACTTTCTTACATATATCCATAGTTTTTAGTTTACACATATTCTAATAGTTTTAACATACAATCTTTTAGACAATCAATGACCTAATAGATTTTTCAATTTTAATTTCCACTAACATTTAGATTTAACATTTGATATTTATCATTCCCAAGATTTTTAGTATACTCCCAATTCATCTATCACCATTCCTTACAAAATCTAATATTCAAAATACACAGGGCTTTTTTTTCTCATAGAACGCTCAGAACAGCGTTCTGGCACCTTTTTCTTTTTGCAAAAAAATATATATCTTCATCTGAAAGCCTATTGCAGGGCTAGGCAAACTTGGCCCTTTTTTATGACTTGTGGACTTCAACTCCCAGAAATCCTGAGCCAGCCATGCTGAGGGGAAAGGGAGAGGTTTCCAAGCTGAGCCTTATTGGCTCAGGAATTCTGGGAGTTGAAGTACTTGAATCATAAAAGAGCCAAGGTTGCCTACCCCTGCACTAGAGGAGAACATTAAAATTATTTACAGGGTTATTTCTTTAGGAACTAAACTTTTAGAATCTAAAACAGCTAATTCAAAAAAGCCAACAGGAAAGAACCTCACATTTTTCATCTGCTTCTGTCTTTTGGAAGGTAAAATTAGATAACAAAATAATCTATTTCCTATGTCAACATCTCTGCAATGAAATCAAGGTAACAGGAAAGAAATGAGAAACATTTTTCTCAATGTAATATGTCTAATTTAACTGATGCTAGAAAAAAGAAATAGTATCTTTTGTACATACTCTTGAAAACTATTTTGAATCTAACCATGTATTACAACTAAACCACTTTAAATTAAACAATTCTTAAGAATGAAATATTCTTAATTTGGACTTTACTTTTACTGTTTGGACTGTTGTGTGTTTTGAGAAATAGATTATTTAGAATCCAGTTATGTTGCACTTCAGTCTTTAAATAATTAACCTAGTATATAACATAACATATATGATGTTTTCCATGGTGAGCTTAACATCAATAAAAACATTTATTAAAAAGGCTAAAATAATTTCTGGTGGTATTATCTGTACATTAAAAAAATTTTTAGTCACAATCTTTCAGTTTTCACATTCTGGAAAAGCAGTGGTCATGTATCCTAGCAAAAGATGTTACATATGTGCATAAGTGTAGTCAGTAGCATATGCCTTTTTAAAAATATTAAACATGCAAAGAAACAAAAATAAGTCCAAAATATCTGTATTACATCCAGAAATGCCAACTCTGCAACCAATATTTCTCATCCATAACTATGGCACCCTAAGAATATCTGCATACATGCAAATGCTTCTCTGGGATCAGTAATGCAGCAGGGATTGCTTTTTCCTTCCAGTAACAGATTGCTGGGAAATACCAAACATGGCCTTAAGAATTGCAATGTTTGTTATAGATTTTTCTGGATGTGGTTGGAAAGAGTTCTAGAAATGCCAGCACAAATACATCACACTTGCTGAATGTGCACACACAACTAATTACAATCTTCAATTATATGTGATATATCTAGGCTTTTTTTTCCCCATAGAACGCTCAGAATGGCATTCTGGCACCTTTTTTTGCACACACACACACACACACACACACAAACACACACACACACAGAGAGAGAGAGAGAGCTGAAGGAAACTGTTCCAGAGAGCCAAATTCTCCTCAGGCAGCCAGGTTGCAGAGCAGCAGAATGCATCACAGCAACAGGCCTTCAGATGGCTCAAATCGAAGGAAATGTGATCTGTACAGGCTAATTTAAAAGTGGGAGGGAAGGGCCGAGTGTGAACAGGTTGCTTAGCAACCTGCTTAAACAGTCTCTGTAACTTCCAGTTCCATGTGCCTTGCCTTTTTTAAGCTGGGAAGTTGAAAAAAAGGCTAAAAAGAAGGCAATAGAATGCTATCAAGGAAAATGTATAGATATAGCCAGCAGACATTTAGGGAACCTTTATTTTTCATACAATGTTCGAATTTTGTTTTAATACCATGGTGATACACAATCAAATATAGTCAGTCCTTTTTTTAATCCCAAAGCATATGTTCATTAAATACAGTATAACAAAGTTTTGGATGATGGAATTATTTTTTATCTAAGGATAACTAATGATACCAGCTCTTAAATCTGTAATTTTGTTTTATTTTTGCACAAAAAACCTGTATAATTTGCATTTGCACTCATTTAAAAATAGAATATGTTGTTAAAATGTATTGGTGTTGAAATAATTAGTGCACACATATACCTGAAACCAGTTTATTACATTTGGCAATTGTACTAAAAAAAATCTCATTGTCAACCAATATAATTCATTTAATTTGAAATCCAGTGAAAAAATTGATTTAAATTATTTTATTAAAACAAATTAATGGCAATTTTTTTAATAAGAAGTTGCCTCAAACAAAATGAGTTTGATATGCCTGCTCTAGATAGTTGAATGCTCCAAAATAAATTCTAAAGCAAGCCTGTACATGCAGCCTACCAAGCATTCCGGCACTCTTTTTTGCACACACACAAAAAAAGCTTTTGCACAAGCTATGCTACTCCCTCTATTGGCTTTCAAAAGCCTATTGGCTTTTGAAAGCCAATAGGAATTGTTGCTGAGCATGCCAAAAGACCTGGCCGGCAAATCAAGTTATCTGCGGCGAAGGCGAGTTGGCAGGAACTTTGCATCCCTCCCTGCTGCCCAACTACACCATCTCAACTAGGTAAGTAAGAGAGGACAAGGAGTGGGAGGTGGGTTCTGCGGAGTCCATGTGCACTCCTTTCTTGTGCTCACCCATGTCAGCCAGGTTGGTGGCCTACCTGGTGCTGGACCTGTGCCACCGTCGCCTCACCCTGCATGCCTAAGTGGCCACCCTGCATTGCCTGGCCTGCACTGCCTCCATCGCCCGCACCATGCAGCCCCGCCATATAGAGCGGGCCCCGCTGCTCCCACAGCACCAGTTGCAGCAGCTCCAGCCCCATGGGGCAGCCCACCACCAACACCCCTTGCACCCATGACCACAGCAGTGCCCCCCCCTGCCCCCGCTGCCTCCTGCACCCGCCAAGATGAGAGTTCCAGCACCTTTTTTTTTAGGAAAAAAAGCACTGAAAATACACATCCTGTTTGCTTAACTTCTCACCCTCTATGTCAACAAATTAAGGATACAATATGATATCCTTCCTTTTTGCTAATTTTCAGTTGTTTTTTTAAGTAGTAATCAAAATTTCTTTTATTTCTTTTTTTAATAGCAAATTTTATTATTTAGAACTTTGGACAAGGTGTTAACACTCTGACAATTCTTCTTGTCTTACATCATTTTTGTGTTTTATATACATATATACACTTTATGTACATATCATTTATATACAGTTATAGAATATTCAATCTTATCAACCACCTTATTTTAGTAATATGTGAAATTAGCATTCCGTATGTTTCTGTTGTGACCTTCCTTTCTGTTCCCACCATGAGTAAAACTTATTCCAAATTTTGTAGTAATCTGACTGGTCTTTATTTTTAATTTCCAAAGTTATCTTGTCCATTTCTGCGCACACCCAAATTTTATTTATTACTTCACTCTCGTCCGGTATTTCACTGTTTTTCAATTTCTGGGCAAATATCATTCTTGCCACTGTGATGTTGTGTATCATTATATATAACTCTTCTTTGGTATGCTTCTCTGTTGTTATGCCTAGTAGGAAAAATTCTGGTCTATAATCTACACTCCATCCTGATATTTCTTCTAATTATATCTGAATCCTTTGCCAATACTTTTGTGTCTTATTACAGGACCACCAAACATGAAAATAAGTACCTAATTCTTCAGAACACTTCCAACAGCTAGGGAATATTGTCTTGTATATTTTGGCTAATAGTGCTGGGGAGAGATGCCACCGGTAAAACATTTTATATAAATTTTCTTTATAAGCTGAGGCCACCAACCTTCTTGTAATATCATGTATATTAATTGATATTGGCAAAACCATCCAATCACCATTTTTTTGAGAGGACTTGTAGGTCTAGTGGGTCATCTCTTTATTCTTCCATATAGACGTAGTTGTTCTGAATTGTTTGTCTTTTCATCCAACTGTTCTTTTTCTTGATCCTCTAGTTCCTTCTGAGTTGTATAAGAAACCTTTTCCTTTTCCCAAGTTGTCAATGTCTTTTCTGGATTTTCAAATATCAATATTTGTTTAGTAGTAGATTCTTCTGTCATCGTACTTAAATGTTTCATTTTTTCTATTGTATTTTGTATAGATGATTCTTTAGTTGTGGTCAAAGTTTGGGCTTTCATATCTGGGCTGTCTTCTTGTTCCTTCACATAGCCTCTTAGTATTTCATTGGTTATGGTAAGAATTTGGATTAGTGTTTTCAACATAGGAAGAGTTTGTTGATTTTCATCTATAAATAAATTTTGTTCCTGGTCTCCTTCAATATTGGTATTTTAAACTAAAGGCTTTACACTTAGAAAATCCAAAAGAGAGATTTTTTTTTCTAGGTAGGGAACACAAAGCCTTTCACAGCTGTTGTTTCAAAGTTCTCAAGGTTATGTATCTTATCTATTTCCCTGGGAAGTCAGCCAGGCACCTTTTAAAGTTTCCTTTTGAGTCCCAAAGTTGTCTTAATCTTTTCAGTTTTTCTTCTTTTTTTTTCGTAAGAAAGAATCCAGATTTCTAACAGAAGTAGACAATAAAAAATAGGAAATTTAGTCACCACTCTTTTTGGAGGGAAGGCGAAAGTCCCCCTTCCCTCACCGCAGGGGGGGAAATGCTTAGCAGCTTAAGGAGGTACAGAAAGTAATTACGGTGTAAAAGAGGTAGATCTCACCCAGTCTCTTCCGCACTGCTTTAAGAGTTGCCTGGTGGAAAATGTGACTTCAGCTGTTCACAGCCTAGGGATGAGCCATAATGGCCGGTCCTTTTGTCTGCCGGTTTGGAGGGATTGCCAGGTCTAATGGGAGAGTTGTGGTTCTCCCGTGATCCAGCGAGCACCCCTCCTTGCTGTTCGCCTCTGTAGGGCAACTTTTGGCCCTTTTCAGGGCCCCCCAGTGATGTGAAACTGGACATGGGAGATCAAGTCTTCCAGACATCCTTAGCAGCTTTGTGACAAACCGGAAGTCCAATGGCATTTAATGATTAATAAATGAATGTTTATTAAAAATTTCTGGAGTAAGTTTGGGATATCCTCTGAGAACAAAAGAGCCTTGGTGGAGCAGTGGGCTAATGCCTCCTTAAGTAACACCAGCTGCCTGCAATTAGTGCAGGTTCGCATCCCACCAGGCTCAAGGTTGACTCAGCCTTCCATCCTTCCGAGGTAGGTAAAATGAGGACCCAGATTGTTGGGGGCAATAAGCTGACTTTGTAATAATGCCGCTTGGGGTGTGTGTGAAAGCCCTAATAAGCAGGCATATACATAGAATGAAGGCTATTGCTAAGTTTGTAAGCCACCCTGAGTCTTCGGAGAAGGGCGGGATATAAATGCAATTAAAAATAAATAAAAATAAATAAATAAATAAACATGGGTGCATAGCCAACAACGCTGAAATCATTTCATCATGATGAATCCAATAAATGTGATTGACAGAACTAGGATCGGTCCTTCTGAAAAGGATTCTGATTCTAAAAACAATTCTACTTGACTGTGTTATTCACATAAGCCCTTACATATTTTGAGATCTCATTGGGCTGAAGGAAGCAACAGAAGTAACAGAGAATAGCCTTAATGCCTAAACATAGGGCAGGTAAGCATTCTCCATATTGAATATTCAGTCAAGTCAGACAAGAAGGTCTCTACTGTAGAAGTTGAAATATAAATATATTTAGCTTTGTTCATTCTTACAGAGCAGACATTTTTTAATTAAGATGTCCCACAGTACATTTTATCTTTTCATACTTTTTAATCTTTGGATCACTGCTGACAAAAGAACCTAAAAGACTGTTATAAAATTTGTTCTTGTAATAACTCCCTAATGTATCTCTAAACAGGAAGTATGAAATGCCTCAGACCTAAGGGAAAGAAATAGTTCAGATAAGCTTTGCATAAGCATCAGATAGGTAAGTGGCTTTCTTTATTACCTCTCATTTCAGAATAAAACTTATTGAAGTCTCCAATAAGAGCAAATAAGGAAAGAATAAAGTTGTCTGTGGAATAATACATATAACAATTTTGTGCAAATTAACTAGCCACCCTGCCCTATTTTAATTCCTACTGCAAATTTTGGAATTGACACTATACCCAGTCTAAAAATAGAATTAACAGGAGTAGTAAAACTTAATTTGTTTATTATTGGAATAATAACCAATGAAATGTGCATTATTACCATTTGACATTGTGTTCTCAGTAGGATAATTAACAACAATAATAAACAAGTTTCACAGTAGCAACTGATCAGATCTATTAGTTCCAAGAGCATAAAAGTTATAGAAAACCTTTTGTTATATATAAGCCTGCAATGAAAAAAAAATATTGAATTTTGTGCGCTCTCTCTCTCTCTCTCTCTCTCTCTCTCTCTCTCTCCCTCTCTCCCTCCCTTTCTTTCTTTCATTCATCACTTTGTCTTCTATTCAGTATGGGATGCAATCAGGCCAAAGCTCACACTAAATACCTAACTAAACTTGAAGTTCCTAAACACCAGAAGGCCTTTATTCTGGCATAATGTCGTACTTTCTCCTGAGTGGTTCTTGAAGGGTGATACAATCATTCATGAATTACTAAATTTCCATTGCTAAGTGAGGTAGTCGTTTAATGATGGCAATTCAGGTTGCTCTTGTTAATTGAATTCCACAGTTGTTAGGTGAGGCAACTTTCTACTGGTTGTTCACACACACACACACACACACACAGAGAGAGAGAGAGCGAGAGAGAGAGAGAGAGATGTCACTGGGAAAGCTGGCAGGAAGTTGCAAGTGGATGCTTCTAGGATGGGAGGGACCAAGGTCATTGAGGAAAGTCAGGAAAGGGTGTAAGATGATGCAAGCAAGGTTATGTGAGAGGCACAGTGCAGGATAGAGTGCATGCTTGTTGTTGTTAGTTGCGAAATCATGTCTGACCCATCGTGACCCCATGGACAACATTATTCCGGGCCTGCCTGTCCTCTAGCATCTTCTGGAGTCCATTTAGGCTCATGCCTACTGCTTCAGAGACTCCATCCAGCCACCTCATTCTCTGTCATCCCCTTCTTTTCTTGCCCTCAACCTTTCCCAGCATTAGCCTCTTCTCCAGTGAGTCCTTCCTCCTCATTAGGTGGCCAAAGTATTTGAATTTCAACTTCAGGATCTGGCCTTCTAAAGAGCAGTCAGGGTTGATCTCCTCTAGGACTGACTGGTCTGATCACCTTGCAGTCCAAGGGACTCGCCAGAGTCTTTTCCAGCACCATAGTTCAAAGGCCTCAATTCTTTGGCGCTCAGCCTTTCTTATGGTCCAACTTTCACAGCCATAAATTGCAACTGGGAACACCATAGCCTTGACTATACACACTTTTGTTGGCAGGGTGATGTCTCTGCTTTTTAGTGTGCTGTCTAGATTTGCCATGGCTTTCCTCCCCAGAAGCAGGCTTCTTTTAATTTCTTGGCTGCAGTCCCTGTCTGTAGTGATCTTGAACCCAGGAAAATAAAATCTGTAGAGTGCATGCATGAGGGTGCAAATGGCATGGTTCACATTAGAGTGGATGTGTGAGGTTTTGAGGAAGGGTCAGGAGGGCACACACACAACATGAGAGATACAATGTAGATTAGAATGGGTACACAAGGGTGGGAATGTCTCTGTGAGAGGAATAATACAGGTCAGGGTGAATGCAGAGAGCAAAGGGGTGCACAAAATGTGTAGCACAGGTCAGAGACATTTTTTTGTGAGTGCATGATAGTGCAAGGAAGATGTGATGGGGGTTGGAACATGTGCATAGGTATGTGAGCAGCTGGCCCAATGTAAATGCACAGAGACTGGGGGAGGGTGAAGATTTACCACAGCGACTTGTCACTTGTTCCTGCAAGCTTTCCTTTTAACTTGGAAAGCCAGCAGGAGGTTGCAAATGGCAATAACATGATCATGGGGTCTGCATCCTGTTGTAAATGAAAATTGGTTTCCAAGTGTTTAGATCAAGATCAATTGACTGCAGGAGTGCTGAGATGGCTCTGAGAGAATGTAACCATAATTTGTTCAACACCATTGTAATTATCGACAGTTGTTGAACAAATGGTTATAGGTTAAGAATTATCTGTATAGGAAAATTCCTTACCCAGAGATACAAAACCCCTGCAATTCATTTATATGCATCTCTCTATTGCTGCATAAAAACCCAGAATCAATAGGATAATTCTATACTTCCCTGCTGCTTTCAGATACGAATCATACTGCAATATTGACAGGTTCTATGTTGCAGCATTCAAAATTTTCAGACAGTGACCTGGGCCACAAACTGGACTTAATTAAAACCTAAGTCATCATAATAGGTAAAGGTAAAGGTTCCCCCGCACATGTGTGCTAGTCGTTTCCAACTCTAGGGGCCGGTGCTCATCTTCATTTCAAAGCTGAAGAGCCAGCGCTTGTCCAAGGACGTCTCCATGATCATGTGGCCGGCATGACTAGACGCCAAAGGCGCACAGAACACTGTTACCTTCCCACCGTAGTGGTCCCTATTTTTCTACTTGCATTTTTACATGCTTTCGAACTGCTAGGCTGGCAGAAGCTGGGACGAGTAACAGGCACTCACTCTGTTACATGGCACTCAGGATTCGACCCGCCAAACTGCCGACCTTCTGATCGACAAGCTCAGCGTCCTAACCAACTGAGCCACTGCGTCCCTTTTCATCATATTAGAATGCTTGATAATTTGATATAGTCTTTCACATACTAACCTTTTATGCTATCTTACACCCATATAGTATTCCTACCCCTTCTTTTAGATTCTTGGACTTTTAGATATACTTTCTGTTTTAATATTTTCTCATTTTTCCTTTTTTTAGACTCCAATGAATTTTCTATGTTTTTTAAATTGATTGCATCCCACTGTCTTTACAATATGCTGGTCTGTTTATTTGTTGCATATAAATTTATAGCAAAAATATCTGTTGTGTGTTTGATTCCATGCACATTAGTAGAGTTCACATTTTTGCAGTTGATCAATATTTGATTTACATCATACACATTCTTAAACCTTGTTATGTTTTAAAACTGGGAGAAAATATCTTCAGTTCTGTGACAAGAAAATGGTGTGCTAATAAAACTGAAAGAAAAATAGTTCTCATTGTAAAATATAATTTAAACTGTTCTGTAGTGTCATTCTAATGACAGATGATCAGACAAGGAAAGCACAGTGGGAAATGCACACAGCAGAAATAATCAGGCATGGCTTCTTTAAGGAGATATTCCACAGATCCTGTGAAATTCTCAACATTAGATCCAAATCACCTTTATCTGCTTTGTATCCAAATAATGCAAACCATTCTAAATGAATACCACAATCCTGCACTGAAAGAGAAGATATGTAGGTGAGGCTGGCTGTATCTAATATATCCAATATCTTACTTGGCTATGCTAAATATATTGACTGACTTGTGCATACATAGTGAATATGAGTGGAACTCTCAGATGATGTCAATCAATGAACTTGATGGAACAGAGGTCAGCAATTGTAGGTACTGAGGGTGTTGTTGACTGAAGAGGACTCGATAGATATTATTTTTTCAGTAATTTGAAAAGAAGTTGTAACATTGAAGAATAGTTAGAGAAGTAGATTGAACATATGTAAGAGGCTGAAAGCAATATTAAATGAGTTCTCTCTGAAGCTGATAATAAATAATTAGACCTGTTCAGTGTTTGTATGGAGATGATGTTTTTTTAAAAAAATGAGGACTACATTTTCAGTGCTAAATTGAAAATTCTCATAATATGTAAAATGCAAAATGATGTTTCTTCTTTGACTTTAATTCCTTTTTCCTAATTATCTGAGGAAACATTGTTACAAGAGGATTTAACTCCAAGGAAACAGCCTTTGCTTTCCTTTACAATTGGATGAACAACTTGTACCTTGCCATTATGGGTCGGGTGGAATGGGGTGCCTTCCAGTCTCTACAAGAGGTAGCCTAAATTTATGCAATGAGCAAAACAAACACAGAATTAGCAACCATAAAGTTTAATTGATTCAATGGGGGGCGGGCGGGGGGGGGGAACTGAATAACCATTCCCTTCTACAACAAACATACTGTACCACATAACCTGGGTTATACCGAGTGCCCAGGAAGGATGTGGATAATGAGACCTTTCAACAGGTACCTGCACAGCTTGTTCTTTTATGCTTATCCTGCAGCGTCTTTTCTATGTCACCTCATCTTTTCTATGTCACCTAGGTCTTTTGTTGATCTGTTAGGTTGCTAGGTCAAATGTGACTTTCTGCGTGGCAGTTAACTCTTAACTATCTAGACTTTGGTAGCTGTCCTCTGGCCTCTGACACATCGTAATAAATTGCTTTCTGGTTCCTTAAATCAG
>JAKJMR010000227.1:429795-460100 GCA_024449315.1 Daboia siamensis
GAACATCCAACTTCTTTTGCAATTACCTTTTGAGGCTTTCCCTCCTTATGAGGGTGTCAATGATGGTTTTCTACACAACTGTCAGGTCAGCAGTCTTCCCCATGATGGTGATTCCTACTGAACCAAACTGAGAGACCATTTAAAGGCTCATGAACCCTTTGCAGGGTTTATGGCTTAATTAGCTGATTAGAGTGGGACACTTTCAGCCTAGAATATTGCACCTTTTCACAATATTCTAATTTTCTAAGATTGTGGATTTGTGGTTTTCATGAGCTGTATGCCATAATCATCACAATTATGACAAATCATATCTTGCTTTGCATGTAATGAGTCTATCTCATATATCAGTTTTCCCTTTTAAGTTGCATTACTGAAATAAATGAACTTTTGCACGATATTCTAATTTTTCGAGTTTCACCTGTATAGGGAATTTAATCTCCAATCCCTGTTATAGCAGAGATTGAATTCAGAAAAAGATGCATAGTTATTTTGTGTTCTGCTGCAGATTTTTTATTATTATTATTAATAGGAACAATATCCTGTAGTGGATGGAGAGAGGATCCATTAAAAGAGGAAATATTTTAAGCTTTTGCTACTTCTTGTCACAATTCCACTTTTTCTGTTTCTGAAGGAAAAAGTTCTTTATGTTTATTTTGATAAATATATTATTTTTGCCTTTAAAAAGTTATGTTGAAAATGTACATTCTCATGGAATATGCAAATTATGTACAGGGAGTCCTCAGTTTATGACCACAATTGAGCCCCAAATTTCCATTCCTAATTGAGATAGTTGTTAAGTGAGTTTTGCCCCATTTTATGACTTTTCTGGACACAGTTGTTAAGTTGTTTAATGTAACACTGCAGCTGCTAAGTGATTAACACATTTGTTAAGTCAATTGGGCTTCCCCATTGATTTTATTTGTTAGATGGTTGCAAAAGGTGATCGCATGACCTTGGGACACTGCAGCCATCATAAATATGAGTTAGTTGCCAAGTGTCTGAATTTTGATCATGTGACCATGGGGATGCTGCAATGGTTGTAAATGTTTGAAACTTACACACTTGGAAGTTTTTTTAAAAAAGTCCTAAGTCACTTTTTTTGTAACTTCGAGCAATCACTAAATCAACTGTTGTAAGTCAAAGACTATCTGTATTGAAAGGAAATGTTTTTTTTTACATGAAGGCTAAATTTGCATCCAAGAATATGTAATAGGATTAACCACATGTGTTTGTATTTCCTATATATGGACCCCATAGATATTTTTGTTTGTATATTTGATATGTCTAAATCTAGATATTGAGGAACAAATGTATAGAATACTCAAGATTATGAATATATTGAAAATAACAGACAAAAAATATATTTATACATTTTTGCTTCCTTTCTTGCTCTCTTTTTTTATTTTTTGGGCAAAAAAATCTAGTGTTATACTATATGTATACCCATTAGACAGTAGGAAGACATGGTTTTACATTTTTTTAAAAAAACAAGTTTTATTAATTTTCCAATTTTACATCAAAATATCAAAGTGTTTAGAAAGCAACATGGTGATTGGGTAAACAATAGTCCAGTAACAAAATCATTTGTGCCTATCTCAGGTTAAATCATCTAAAAAATCCCTCTCTGTTTCCCATAGTTACTATATCACAATCAAATTAATACATTACTAGTTATAACACAATCAGTTAAGGTATTTATCAATATATTTTTAGTTATAGTTATTATGTCCTGTTTTTAAGATTTACCCATTTTCAATTACAGTGCTCCAATTTAGTCTTTACGATCCATAGTAATTAAGTTTCGGGTAGCCCAAATTTCCCCTGTTTCATTACATAATAAATATCATATCTAAGATACACATATTACATAATTAAATACATTCTTATTTTATTTCACAAATATATTTCACAAATATATTCTATTTATCATCCTAGTACCTCATTACTTACTAATAAATTCCCTCTAGTTCCTCTGCCTCTTCAAAATCCTGCCTGTACTTCTGGTAGTTCTCGAGCCACATACTGCTGGAGTCTAGCTTGTAGGATTTTAAGCATAACTTTACTAGCATGTGAAATGAGTGCAATGCTGTGATAGTTTGAACATTCTTTGGCACTGCCTTTCTTTGCAATTGGAATGTAAACTGATCTTTTCCAATCCTGTGGCCACTGTTGAATTTTGGCAAATTGAGTGTAGCACTTTTACTGCATCGTCTTTTAAGATTTTAAGTACCTCAGCTGGAATATTGTCACCTCCACTAGCTTTGTTGTTGCTCAGCTTTTCTAGGGCCTGTTTTACTTCACATTCTAGGATGTCTGGCTCGAGGTCAGTGACCACTTCATTGTAGTTATCATGGACGTTAAGCTCATTCTTGTATAGTTCTTCTGTGTAATTTTGCCACCTCTTCTTAATCTCTTCTGCCTCTGTTAGGTCCCTGCCATTTTGGTCCTTTATCATGCCCATTTTTGCATGAAACGTTTCCTTCATCTCTGCAATTTTCTTGAAGAGATCTCTAGTCCTCCCTATTCTATTGTTTTCTTCTATTTCTTTCTATTTAAGAAGGCATTCTTATCTGTTCTAGTTATTCTCTGGAATTCTGCATTCAATTGGGTGCATCTTTCTTTTTCTCCCTTGCCTTTCACTTCTGTCCTGTCCTCAGCTATTTGCAAAGCTTCCTCAGACAGCAATTTTGCTTTCTTGCATTTCTTTTTCTTTGGGATGGTTTTAGTTGCTACCTCTTGTACAATGTTGCGAACCTCTGTCCCTAGTTTTTCAGGCACTCTGTCTATAAGATCTAATTCCTTAAATCTATTTGTCACCTCTACTATATATTCATCAGGAATATGATTTAGTTCATACCTGAGTGGCCTAGTGCTTTTCCCTACTTTCTTCAGTTTAAGCCTAAGTTTTGAATGAGAAGCTCGTGGTCTGAGCCACAGTCAGCTCCTGGTCTTGTTTTTACTGACTATATAAAGCTTCTGCATCTTTGGCTGTAGAGCACATAGTCAATCTGATTTCTGTGTTTACCCTCTGGTGATGTCCATGTGTAGAGCCATCTCTTGGGTTGTTTTCTTTGCCAGCTGTTTCAAAATCTTATCTTTTAGATAATGTCAAGGACAGCTAGACTGTAGCCAGGTATTACAGTAAATTTCCTTGCTATACCAGGCTTTGCCACAAGATGTCCTTAGTCATGTATAAAATCTTCCAGCTTAACAAATGAATATGGGTAGTAGATTCCCATAGGCCTAAAAACTTTAATTTAGTTGCATTTTTCTTTTATTTTCAAAGCTTTAAATCCCGAAGTAGGCAGATACCACTGTTCCAATGAAGGAGGATTTTTTTTTTCCAAAAGCTTCCACTGGAAGGTAGTTGGGGAAAAAAGAAAGGTAGGGTCTCACCCAGGTCCTCCACATTGCTTTTGTTGTGCTTGTAGTGCTTTTGGCTTTTGGCTGGTACAGCTTGATGGTTGGCCATGTTGATGGCTGATCTTTTCTTCGTCGGTCCAGAGGCACTGCTCCAGATCAAATGAAGGGGCTGCCACCCCTCCACAATCAATTTGGAGGGCCTCCTCACGATCGTCGCCCCTCCAGGGCAACCTTTGACCCTTTTCAGGGTCTCCCAATAGAGGAAAACTGGGGGCGGGGAGGAGAACTCTCCATGCAAATCCTCTAGTGCCATGAATGCAAACTGGAAGCCATGTTTTTACATTTTTGTATTACATTAGAATGTAACAAATACTGACAATTTACTACAGCTTGAGGATTTAACTAATTTGTATGTATAATAATTTCATTTAAATAAATTAGTATAGACTGATAATAATCTGGGTTGACTTTATGGAAAACACTACAATCAGAAGTTGTAAATCTGTGAAATAAAATCTGCACTTCTGCCTAAACCTAACAGGAAAATGTTGGTGTTCTAACATTGCTAAGGCACCATGTCATTTCTTGTAATTATCAAATGAAGTGCAACCAGGGAAATGAACCAAAGTTCATCTAAAACTCTTTCTCAATATATAGAAAGTGTTTTATAATAAACATCACCTTGATAATAAAATCACATATAGCAAAGTGTAATGTGTACCTGGGTTTTTCTTTAAAAATGATAGTTAAATCAATCAATTTTGGTTTCTTTCAATTTCTCATTTTTCACAACACTAATCTTGTCCCATTTCTGCTGGTTAATTTGCTTTACAAAATATTTATGGGCACATTTTTATACCTATGTTTTCTAAACATGTTTAAACTTTTGCAAGCAGTTCACATTAACATTTTAGCATGTTCTTCCTATAGAAAGAAACATTTTCTATGTCTTTTCTATTTTCTTTCCCTAATGGTTAATATTTTAAATATATATATTGTATAAGTTGTGAGTAACACTGCAGCATTTGCAAATATAAAATATCTTCTCAACCAAAGATTCAAATACTGGTTTTTAAAATATCTACAGTATTTAAAGAAACTGATATTAAAATATTAATCAAGCAATTGTTTTTTGTTCTTAATTATATGTTGCCCTCCCCCTACAATTTTATTTTTAGGAATCTCTTAAAAACATTACTTTTGATTTGATATGACCTTGTTTAAAATTATTTTTGAAAAAAAAAGTTCTTATATACTCATAATGTTACACTTAGGAAAAACCCTAAGTTTAGAAACAATTTTGCTTCAGACTTGATAGTCTAGTTTCTCAAATTTCAGAATTGGCTTAAAAATATTACTATTTTACCTTGCATTACTTTTTATGTGCTTTCACGAGGAATGGGAATGTGGGGGGAAAGTGTTGGATTTCTTTTACAAAAATAAAAAAAAGACTGATGTGGAATTACTTCTTTTGAGGGACTGATTCCAACTATTTTATCAGCTGCTTTTCCATTTTTAGTGTCCTCTGACATCTCATTTAAAGTACAAGTGTTTTCCTTGGCCATTTGTGACTTACAGATTTATTTGGTAGTACAGTACTGGCAGTTCTAATTTTAAATGCTTCCAAGAGCTCAGATTCATTTACTTAGCAATAGTGGCACAGAAACCAAATGCAAAAAGAAACAAGGAATTCCTAATAGATGGGTTTAGAATATGCACATCCTTTCTTAACAGGGAATGAAGACTTAAGCTCCCTGTCTTCTGGGGAAAAATGGGAAATATGATGATTTTCCCTCAAGGGGAAGACCATACCCCTTATCCTTTATAGGAAAAAGGTGAACAATCTCTCTTTCTATTTTCTCCCAGTACGCAGTTTTAAAATGCCTATCTCCAGATCACAACATAAATTTATTTATTTATTAAATTTCTAAAGCCACAGCATAGAGCAATTAATTAAAACAATAAATCTACTAAGAAAACAGCCATTATTAAAATATAAAACCCACAAAATACAAGACAGAGTGAATATTAACCATTTCTATCCTCTCAAGGTTTCACCAGTCATCTGAGAGTCCCACACCTGATGACATAGTAAAGTCTTGAGAGACTTCTGGAACATTAACAGAGATGGAGCCAACCTTACCTCAGGGGAGGAGAATGTTCCATAAAATGGGTGTTGTGGCAGAATTAAGAAAAAAACTTAGCTCTTCTCATGCTAGACTTCAAGTAGCATTTGTGGCTCTCTTCACAAAATATAAAATATATAAATCACCTGATCTAATTAACATTCATTAATCTGAGAAGTGCCATCAATTTTCAAATGCTCTAAGGTGAATAAAAACTTTTCTTTTTATGTGTAAACCAAATTGGTAAGGAAGTACCTTGCTGAAATAGCATACCTTGCTTAAATTGAAAAGACAAATTATCTTGAATTAGAGAATATAATAAGAGGAAGGGTAATGGAAATCAGCAAAAGAGAGAGAGAGAGAGAAAGGGAGGGAGAGAGAGAGAAGTTGACAAATGCAAGGTCATTGAAGAATCAATGAAAGCGATCAATGTATCTCATTAAGAATAGGAATATGGTGATAAAATTAGTCAGGGTGGTCAGGTTCATGTCAGGAAGTGATGTATTAATTGCACAGTAAAGATATTTTCAGAGGAAAGAAGAAATCTGAAACATTTATAGACAGATAATTAAAGAATATGCAGACAACTTATATCAGAGAATAATAGAGAATGTGATGGGCTGGGGAGCAAAAAATTCTTTGACTTGGCAATGAAAACACTGCAATAAGAAAACACATTAAAATTAAAAGTTCTCTCCGCCCATCTTGACCTTTGATTTTAGAGACCTGGAAATATTCATAGTACTTCCATTTACTGGTAAATTGAGCAGGGCAAAATAAAGAAGTTCCCAAATGTGTAGAACCTTTTAATCATGCTCAGTGACATGTGGTAGAAACCCTTTGCAGAACCTTCCTTTGCAACATACAATGTTTTTTAAGAGTCCCAATGCCCTAGACTTTGAAGACTGAATTTGTGCCAGTCAGAAATGTTATTGGGTAATGCAGGATACATGAACTGCATATTATGGATAATAAAAATGCTATGAAATTAAGTGCCATGCTCAGTAAAGTACTATTTACAGAATATTTTCAACAACTTTTGCATTCTGGCAATCATAATTTAACATAAATAATGTAATATAATACTAATAATATTAAAACAACAACAACAACAACAACAACAACAATAAAATAATAATAATAATAATAATAATAATAATAATAATAATAATAATATAATAGTAATGATGGTAATAGAATCAATACTCAATGCAGTTAGGATTAGGATTAGGATTTATTAAATTTATATGCCGCCCTTCTCCCTAAGGACTCAGGCCGGCTCACAACAATAAAAATTAAGAGACATAAAATACAAAAATTAAAAAAGAATTAAACAATGAATATAAGAAATACGGGACAATTTACACAATAAAAGCCAAATTAAAAACCATGGTCAGTCCAGGCGCGCTTGTTGGAACAATCATGTCTTCAGGTCACGGAGGAAGGATCGAAGGTCAGGGGCTGTCCGCAGCTCCAGAGGTTCAACTGATTAGCAGCGACATCAAAATGGACTTTGGACTTGGAAAATGTGCTATATTATCCATGCAGTGAGGAAAAGTGGGAAAAATAGAAGCAATAGAACTGGGAAACAGAAGTATTATGAAAGCACTAGCAAAGGATGATGGTAACAAATATCTAGGCATATTGGAAGCAGATAACATCTTGAATGGAAAAGTCAAAGAGTCAACACAAAAGGAATACATCAGAAGAGTCTGCAAAATACTAAAATCAAAGCTGAATGGTGGAAATATAATTAAAGCCATTAATACATGTGCAGTCCCAATGATACACTACCCAGCTGGAATTATCAACTGGACATTGGCCGAATTGGAATACTTAAACCAGAAAACATGTAAACTTTTGAACATGCACCATACTCTACATCCAAGAAGTGACATCGACAGATTGTACCTGCCAAGAAGAATAGGGGGCAGAGGGCTACTGCAAATCCACCAAACTGTAGAAGAAGAAAAATGAAGTTTGAATGACTATGTGAATCAAAGTACAGAACAATTGCTGCAGGCTGTGAAAACAGACAGTATTATCAAAATAACAGAAACAAAGGCAGAATATAAGGAAAAACAGCTGGATGATAGATTAAATAGATGGAAAACCAAAGCTTTGCATGGACAACATTTGAAAAACATTGAAGGAAAATGTGATAACAACTTGACATGGGCATGGCTTAAGATGGGAACCATCAAGAAAGAAACAGAAGGCTTAATACTGGCTGCTCAAGAACAAGCACTACAAACTAATGCCATGAAAGTGAAGATACAAAAATCTACTGACAATCCAAATTGCCGACTTTGCAACAACAAAGCTGAAACTGTTTCACATTTAATATGTGAGTGCAGCAAAATTGTGCAAACTGATTACAAAGGTAGATATGACCGAGTTGCTAAACTAATCCACTGGGCATTGTGTAAACAATACTACTTGCCTGTGTCCGAAAAGCCGTGGGAACATAGGGTGGAAAAAGTTGTCGAGAATGAGAGGGTGAAGATCTTGTGGGACTTCCGAATACCTGTACAGACAGATTGCCATTTGGAACACAACACGCCAGATATCACAGTTGTAGAGAACCGAAGCGTACAACTGATTGATATCGCTGTACCAGGAGATGCCATAGTTGAAGCAAAAGAACTGGAAAAAAATACGAAATACCATGACCTGGCCATCGAAACTGCGCAATTATGGATGAAACGCGTGATACCCATTTTCATCGGGGCATTGGGAACTATGTCCAAAAACTTTACAAAACACATCAAGAAATTGCAGCTTCCTGCAATAACTCCAGCAAAGCTACAAAAACCTGAGCTACTCGGAACATCTTACATTTTAAGGAGATACCTGGTTGATACCTAGGATGCTGGCAGCAGCCCATGTCAACCATTAGTGCCAATAAATTTGAGTGTTCATTTGATTGAGTTTTATGTTTTATGAATAAAAGTTTTATATAATAACAATAACAATAATAATGTAAAGTAAATAAAACATAAAAGCTTAATTTAAACCACTCATTTTAAAAATGAATGGTCAACTTCTCTATTAGGCCAAGTGGTTAGGACAATCACCTGCTTTTCATATTTTCATATATAGATGTTGTCAAAAGTTGTAGTCACCCACCCCAGATGGTTCATATTTATGATCCTAACTAGTCTGACAATTGCTTTGAGCATTAAATTTTTAATTCAGTTGTTAAGGAGATTTTAACTTGCTATATATAATGTTCTTAATTACTATTAAATAATAGTTGATGCTCACTGTTGCTGAGCATCATTTTCTGGCCCACAACAGGCAAAACTGGATCTACACATGGAGGCAGTCAGATTTGTTTATGTGATGTTTAAAGGCAACTTGATTTGTAAAAACAGGCAGGCCTTTTAATTTCCGCAGATCAGGCTGCTTCAAAAGGGGTGATTCACAAAAATTAACAAGTCTAATTTTTGTAGAGATCCTTCCAAGGTTACGCAAAAATTTTTAAAACCAGATAAATTGTTTTTATGTTTAATTAATACAATTAATTAAAGGGAAGAATTAAATACAGCAAAACAGGAGGCTTAGAAGGATGTGCTAGGCAATTCATGGCATTGTTCTTATAAAATAGTGAACGCCATCCAATCGGAAAGTTTATGCCTCTCACTGTGACAAAAATGTATAAGCATAAACAGAAAAAATGATCAAAATGATAGTTTTCTTCCCTTCGTATGATTTCAAGTCAAAAGGTTCTAGCTCAGGACTTCTGACTCAGCTTTTATAAAAACAAAACAAAATTATGGATTTTTCAGCTCACTTCATTCAGTGGCTCTTTTTAATAACCAGAGTTATAGAATGATCTGCAAATTCTACATGTCAGTCCCTCGAGGTAAACCAAGTCAGGAAACACATTCCACATGAAGACCAAACATATAGAGGTAGTCCTCAACTTACGATCATTTGAAGTTACAACAGCATTGAAAAGAGTTACCTACCACTGGCTCTCACACAACAGTCACAGCATCCCTATATTCACATGACAAAATTTTGGGCGCTTGACAACCACCATGTGTTTACATGGTTGTAGCATCCCAGCATTATGTGATGGCAATTTGCACCTTTTCCAGTCAGTTTCCAACAAGCAAAATCAATGAGGGAAGCCAGATTCACTTAACAACTACCTGATTCACTTAAGAACTTCAGTGATTCACTTAACAACCCTAGCCAAAAAGTATGGCTCGTTTAACAACTGACTTGCTTAGCAACAGACATTCTAGTTTCAAGTGTGGTTATAAGTCAAACCGACCTGTACTTCATTAAGATAAGCTACTGTATAATAGCAGAATCTTGCAAGCCTGGTTCTGTGTTTCTTCCTGTCCTTCCTTCTAGACCCAATCATGGAGGAATCATCTAATATCTCTGCTCAGGACTTAAGGAATGCACCTGTCATTTTTTGTTTATATAACAGTTTCTTAACACTTCCTTCAAAGCAATGTCCCTGGTTCTGTATGCTAATACATGGAGCCACCATTTTTGCTCTCCAAATTATGCAATTAATATCACATCAGTGGCCTTTGGGAATTACATTCCGATACATGTTGACCTGGTGCTAAAGTCAGATGAAAGGAATTTATATTTCTAAAATTCTTCAGATTTAACTCTTTATAAATGGGATTGCTTTGGTGGGAATAGAAATATCAAACATCTGCAATGAAATATCTGAATTCTGATCATACCAATTCTAGAATTCTTCCAAGATGCCCAAATGGTTCCAAATGCTGTACATTCCATTACAGTTAACAGATTTCTCCAGCTTGGTTTAAAGTTGATTTGATTTTTTTCCATCTTTGTCTGTTCCTGGAAGAACTGAAATTTTGATCTGAACTGAACCCCAAACCACCTAATTTAAAATGCAGCTTGTTCCTTTGATGAGGATAGATCATTTCAAGATTTACAAATAATGTGGATCATTGATGTATTACTACTTCTCAACAGACCATTTACTAACTGATGAGTAAACACTTTCATTAATGCCTACCTATTTCTTTCATATGAAACGGCAATTAGTAAAGTGTCTTTTAGGAGACTAATGGAGAAATTAATTTTACCAAACTGTTATTGTCAGAAAAGATAAGCAGGAAGATATTTGTGGGAAATAGTGAGTTGTTAAAAGAGAAGCCTTTCATCATGATCTCTGAAGGGCCAGTGATGCTGATTGAGTAATTTTTCGTGAAAGTCTCAACTTCTCATAGAATTCCCTATGATAGGGAAGCTCAGAATAAAAGAACTTAGTATCAGTATGATTGAGGGAAGTAGGAAGTATAAATTGCAAGGGGACAACAAGCAGTTGAAAAGGAATACGAGAAAAAAGCACAGGAGCCAAGAATACAAGAAATAGCTAATAAGAGAAAGGATTCTGAAGAATATCTGGATCCAGAGGTAAAAGGAAGAAGGCAAATGGATTGGTAAAACTTGGGCAAGAAAATTCGACATTTGAAGCTGGAAAAAAAATGGAGTTGGAGAAAGGAGGGGAGGGCCAATCATCAGGAGTTGGATAAAGGTATTCCTTGGCTTATGAGCACAACTGAGCCCAACATTTCTGTTACTAACCAAAATAATTGTTAAGTGAGCTTTGTTCCATTTTACAACCTTTCCTGCCACAGCTGTTAAGTGAATCTTTGCAATTGTTAAGTTAGTAACATAGTTGTTAAGTGAATCTGGCTTCCCCATTGACTTTGCTTGTCAGAAGGTGTTATGGCCCCAGGACACTGCAACTGTCATAAATACATGCCAGTTGCCAAGCGTTCAAATTTCGATCACATGACCCTGGGGACGCCGCAATGGTTGTAAATGTGAAAAACAGTCATGTCACTTTTTTCAGTGTTGTTGTAACTTTGAAAGATCAATAAATGAATAATTTTAAGCTGAGAACTACCCATTCCAGAATTGTGCATTATCAAGAAAAAGGAGGATTGAGCAGATTGGTTCAGAGGCCAATAAAAAGGCAAGGAAATAGGGTACAATACTTCAGTTGTGCCTGCTTCCAAATGTAATACTTCTGTAGTATTACATTTTTAGAACACAATTCTATGTTTTCAATTCCAGACTTCATATAAACACGTATACAGTTTTTAAGATTAAAAAAAATCCATAAAATGTACAAATCAGCCAAAGGCTAGGGCAGTAATAGAATCAATGGATGAAGAATCAGTTCTGAATACCAGTTGTAGGTTGATTGACAATGAGGACCAGTTCTCTTTGACAGCCTGAAAGCATTTGGCTAGCCGGTTATGGCAATGGGATACGGGATAGAATAGACTATTCCTGTGATCCAGCAGGGCATTTCTTTTAAGAAACTGCACTCTCACTGCTCCAAAATATGATCCATTCCCAAAAAGCTGCTGTGCTTCAAATTACCATATGCAAATAAATTTGTTTTCTAAAACTCTAATCTTTTAACAGGGATTTGAAAAACTCCAAAGGGGAGTAAAAACAATATCATAAGTACCAATAAAATTACCATCTCATATGCATTTGGAATATAAACAAGCACATCATTTAAACTCATCTTGATTAAACATGCTTCCTCTGCATTTTAAGCAAGCAGTAATAACAGTGTGCCTGACTCTGCCACCTAGTACTATGTCTGCAGAAGCTTTTCTTGTTTAACATGTTATCTAATCAGGATTGATTTGTGACTGGTAAATAGTTTGCTGTGACTGAAAGCTATTTCATTATCCAAATTGTCATCTCTTATTCTAATAATAATTGTTCAAGACCTGATGATGGGATTTGCATATATGTTTTGCATAAGAATTCTTTGGACCCTCTTCCTTCCTTTTTTTAGGTTTAAAATAGGTTCATACAGGATTGTATACCACACTCGTTTTCATATGATTTTTTTTTTTTAAAAAAATCTCCTTGATAGCAATCAGTTGTTTTCTGCCCTAAACTTAAAAAAAAATCACTTTTCTATCCGTGAATGCTTTTAACGATTGTGATGGCAACTACAATCATTTGCCATCTTGTAAGCTGTGTGAACTTCAATGTGCTTTCAGGTGCCCCAATAAGTAAAGGAATAAACTATTAATAAGGGAAAGAAAAATCCATCCATTGTGGGCCACAAAGACCACCTTAGCTCCTGAACTGCATTCATGTTATGAATTTGCTGAGTTGATTGCACTGTCAGTTCTCCTTTTCTCTAATCCTTTTTAGGAGATGTGTCTGCATGCACCACAATGGTTAAATTTGGTATCACGTGATTCATATTTTGAGTTTCATTCACTTCGTTCTAACGTGACTCTCAATAGTTACCGTACTGGATTTATAGCAAATTAGTTAAGGGGGGGTTGGAATTTTAGTCAGTTCTTTAAATTGCTTGCCAGTCCTACGCTTAAATGGAGCATGTTGAAAATTTAGAAAGCCTGGCTCTACTTAACTCTGGATATTTCATCTACTTTGCACAGTTGCATTTCAAGCTGCAATTTGAAATATAACAAGATTTAAATATACCTGAAATGTTTTCATTTAAAAGGCCATGAATAGACATTAAGTGGAGAAGTAGGGAGGGAATAGAGTCTATTCAGAGATCAAGAGCATGCCTTGCTTTTGTTGTGAAAGCATTTCTGCGCCTGATATTTCCTCTGAAAATGTAAAGCAAGGAGATAGTTATATTGACTCTGAACTTTCCAAAACAGCTATGGCATTAATTTAGTAGTTACAACTGATAAAAGCTTACTTATTATTTTGGCAAAATACATACATTTCAGAAGGGAGGTTAAAAGAAAATATTGTGAAAATAGAATTACCATATCAGAGCTTGAAAAATCGGAATGACTTTTAGTTGGATAAAAGAAATACATAAAATTCTTCTTGCTTCCATCTAGTGGGTGACCATATGTTTGCAAACAAAATTGACTAGCCCTTCTTACCAGAGATGTTTCTTATTTATATCATTATCATTAATCACAAGAATAAAGCAATATTGTGAAAATGTACTTCTGAAAATGCAATGTGATTTTTAATTTCCGTTCCCCATCCACAGAAGATATTGTTCTCAGGGAAAGAAAGAATACATTCTGCATCATTAATACACAAAACCACTGAATTCTATTGAAGATCTATTCTGATAAAGACCTTTATATGTTAATATAGGATTCAAGCTTTAACTTGAATTATTAGTACAGTGATGAGGTAAAGGCTAGTTGATGTATTAAGCCAAATACTACTGATCAACCCAGTTTGACTCTTATATTGAGGCTTTTTTTCCCTAGTGTGTTACAGTTGTAGTGCAGGAACAGCATCTGGTTGGTGTAGTGGATTTTCTTATTCGTTTCCTCCAAAATCTGCTCTGAGGTTGACGTGGGATATCCACATTTATAAGCTTTAGCTAAATATGACACTGTTTGTTTTTAAAAAATAAATGTATGAATTAAACACTAGGATTATTGCAACTCAACTTATATGATGATGATGACCAACTGTTTAGTACACACTGGCCCGAATAGCAATGGGCTTGGTTCAGTCTGCATGGGTTATGTTCTTTCTATAGAAATTCCACATTTGGCTGTGGATGTCTTGATATTATTCATTATTTTTAAAGCCCTATGTTACTCAGAATCTGAATATCTTCAAGATTGCCTTGGAATCAGCCCATCTGGAAGATGTAGAAGGGGAGATTTTCTGCATAGAAAATGTTATCATTAGGGACTTCTTTGTGGTGGCTCCCATCCTCTGGAACAACTTTTTAGACCTAAAAGTAACAAAGAAAAGGGAAAGTTCAAATAAACTCTAGAAGCCTAATGCTTTGGACCATAAACATAAAGTTTTGATAGAATCCAATATGATATTCAAATGTCATCACATGCATGACAACATAACTATTACATACATCATTATTTGTGTGATGATGCCATGATACATACTATGTCACTTCCTCTCCCCCTGTGAAAGAGGCTCACGTCTAAAAGACAAAAGATTTCCAATATCTCTACTGCCATTCTGAGCAGGGTGTCTCATTTGAATTTTAAGCTGTCTCTATCCATATGAGATGGCTCTACAGAACTGCTGAAAAATTCAAAAATGGCACCCTGATATGTTGCTTTCCCTCTAAGTTTAGTGTCATGGTTCCGACAGATGAAACTCTTCAAAAGAACTTCAAGGCATTGTTTACCTTAAAGAATCTTTTATTTGAGAAACCAAGTATCAACACTACATAGCTGAAACTAAATTGTCCTCCCCTGGATACAAAGTAACAAAGTGCAATTCCCTCCTCCAATAAACAGTCACAAATCACATTCCCCAATTAGGTTGAAGCACGGATTTTCTCCCCAGCTCTCCAGCCCACCAAAACACTATCAGCTCTGGGCCCAATGTCCTTGAGTTCCCACAATTAAGTTATTATTGTTATGACTAGCTGGACTTTAATCCTTATTCCCCCTCCCAGCAGCAACTAATTCTAAAAACAATAGAGAAAATGGCTGCATTTCCATCTGTTGTCAAAGCAAGAACATTTGATGTTAGTAGCGTTGACATCTAGCTTGTGTCAGTTCAGCTGACAGTTGTTTCAAAAGGCTTTAAAGTAAATAATAATGAAAGAAAACATATATCCCTGTCATTTTAAATTATAAACAAAGGACATAAAAATGACAGGGTAGAAAAGTAACATAAATGTTTTGAAGTAACCAGGGTGTCAAACTGGTGGTCCTTGGGCCACTTGCATCATGTGGAGGCCGTGCCCACCCCAGCTCCAGTAATACAAAAAAAGTCACGATACATCATGACACGCCACGTGACGTGGCGAATATGACACCCATGACTGAGAATTTCTGACTGAGAATTTTTATTTAATTCTAATTGTCCATCTGTTGTACACACCTTGCAGAATTTTCAGTCCTAAAAAAAAGAGCCAATCCTGCTTGTGTGAAATCTGCCACAGGGATAATAAGAATATTTTTTTATAAAGCAAAGGTGCTTTAATGCTGCACTCAGAAATTAGGTTTATAAAGTATAGCAATAAAATAATGTAGTTTGAAGGGGTTTTTTTTAGCTTATATACGTAATTATTATCTATACTGTTGCAAAAGAACATGTCAAGAATTGCTGTAATTCTAAATTTTATTTCATCCCAGTGGCTTTAAAGTTTTCTTAAGCAAAATCCATAGCAAAATCTTATGTAGAACACAGCTTTGATCACTTCCCAGTATTCACCATTTAGAGTTACACTCAACTAATCAAAAACATTGAAGCTCTCAACATTGTTTTGTGATCATAGGTTGGCCTTTTAAGAACAAATCTCAATTGCAGTCATTAACTATTGACTAAAATTGAATTTAATCACCTTGGGTTTGACTTTCCTTTTGTTGATATAAGATATCTTTTTTGGTATCCCTTATGGGTGCAGTGATATCTTTTATTTTCTGGGGTATTTTAGCATTATGGTCCAATAATCATTATCAATATTAAGAAAAAAATATAAAGAATATGGATCATGCCAGTTGGATGTTTCACTTGAATGTTAACATCAATGTTAACATTGATCAATCAATGTCAACAGCTAATACATTCATTGAATTCCCAAACATATAAGAATCTTTTAGTTATCTATGGGAAGTCTATTTGGGAAATATGGGAAACATTCATACTATAACAGAATTTCCCCTTGTGCGTTTAGTGAGATAAAGTTAGAAGATCATGTAGTTCTAAGCTTCCATTGCATAATTATTCTGATTTATGTGTCTTACACTGTTATCTTAATGTGTCACAATTTACTTTTTTGGCATTGCCAACTCAGACACAGGAAGATATCAAAAGGTGGTTAAATGTAGTGGAGGATTAGGGAAGAAAAATGTATTGCTCTCTTTTGATTGGGCCCAGGCAGTATCCATAATTCTTTTTAACTGTGTATGTGAGATAAATGTCTTCATGATTTTACCTTTGAGGTTATTTTATGCTAATTTATACCACCTTGCATATGTATGTGCATTATCCTGCCACTAAGCAAAATAAAGTTTGATTTGATATGATGGGTTTTTAGCCTTTTTTTCATGAAGCATAAACCCAAAATGGTTCTCAGCATAATACATGAATTTAGCATTTATGTGTTGTAAACAAATTTATTAATAAATGTATAATTTATTTTTTAAACTGTAATGCTTTATAATTTTAATCAATGTATGAGCCTAGACAATTATTCACAGGAAGCAATATCAATTCTGCAGGAATCATTAGCTGATGCTCGATGACACGTTCCAGTAGTACAGAATTCCTCTTACTTATGTAGTACCACCATCGGTTCTGTTTTATTTGTCTTGTCCTAGCATCTGATGGAATGGTTAGAACTAGAGATTTATGTGAAATATTTGTGCCCAAGCCAATCTTCAATGGAAACAAGGTAGAGATTAGAGATTCCTAATCCATTTTATCCTCAGGGTCTATGATATCACAAACAGCACAATTCAATAATTCCAATGGCAATTTTTTTCCGTTTTCAGTTTCCAAAAGATTATTTTTCTTCATGCCTCTCCTACCTTAGCAGTCAGTAAAATTTGGTTTTAGTTTAAGTATAAGTTGAATTAGTTTTTAACATCAGTTTGCAGATAGATCTTACAATGAGAGTGTATACATGGATTTTGCCTACATCTTAGCTTTTGTTAAATTGATGTAAAGCAATCAATTGTCTAGTTTTTCATTTTGAAAGAAGTGATATTTAACTGGAATCAATTTTTCAGGTCCAGTCTTCAAAATTGTTTTTTAATTACTCAGACGATTGGGAAAAATCATTGAACAGTGATGTCTGAAATGTCCCTAGGAGAATAATAACATAAAACATGTAAGACAGTTCTGTTAATAAAACTGTAAGCTGGCCTTCACTATAGATATAAAGTGCCTATTACCAATTTTTATTGTGGTTAGAATATATATTTCATAAACCCAGATACTGTTGTCTCATGCATTTTGACTAGTATAGCTTACTCAGTTTATGAATATGTTACTGTACATCATGTCATATAATTATACATTTTAAAAATATAATTATTTAAAGTTTAAGTATCTAAAAGATCCAATATATTTTGAGTTAGACATAAAAGAGTGTCATGATTTTTTTAATTTATTTTGTAATTTATTTCCTTTGTATAATCCCAAAGGCTCTTGTTGTTGTTGTTAGTTACGAAGTCGTGTCCGACCAATTGCGACCCTATGGACAACGTTACTCCAGGCTTTCCTGTCGTCTACCATCTTCTGGAATCCATTTAAGCTCACGCCTACTGCTTCAGTAACTCCATCCAGCCACCTCATTTTCTGTCGTCCCCTTCTTCTATTGCCCTCAATCTTTCCCAGCATTAGGCTCTTCTCCAGTGAGTCCTTCCTTCTCATTAGGTGGCCAAAGTATTTGAGTTTTAGCTTCAGGATCTGGCCTTCTAAAGAGCAGTCAGGGTTGATCTCCTCTAGGACTGACCGGTTTGATCGCCTTGCAGTCCAAGGGACTCGCAGGAGTCTTCTCCAGCACCAGAGTTCAAAGGCTCTAGGAGACTACCAATTTCAATTTCAAATTAAAAGTATGCATAGGAAAATATGGAAAATAAAACCCAAATATGTAAAAAGACTTCCATGAGCCTTGGCGTCTAGTCATGCCAGCCACGTGACCATGGAGACGTCCTCAGACAAGTGCTGACTCTTTGGCTTTGAAATGGAGATGAGCACCGGCCCTTAGAGTCAGAAACGACTAGCACGCATGTGCGGGGGAACCTTTACCTTTACTATATAAAAAGACAATCAAATTCATTTTTTTAAAAAAAAAACCTAGAAAAGATGGAAGTTCTTGCTTACATATCTGGTTTCTAATCATTTCATCTTTCTGTGATAGATACAACAGATGCTATTAGCATCTTTCTTTAAATCCAGAAGAGATGGAGTTGATCAAATTTGCATGGGAAAATTGCTCCAAAATCTTGGAGTAGCTATTGAAAAACCCACTTCCATTAAATGGCAATCACATAGGGAGGGAACTTGAAAGGAGCTGATCTTGTTTGATAAGGGCAGACAACTATTGAAAAAATCGTTCCACAGATAACCCAGAATAGAGCTTTACTTTAAAAGTAACATAAAACAACTTGATTGCAACCAGAAACCATACAGAAGCAATGCAGCTTCCTATGCAGATTGGTCAGCCAGGAATACTGGACTATACATACTGCCCAGATAGCTGCCTTCTTTATCAGCTGATTCATCTGAATGTTCTTCAAGGACAGTCCTCCACAGAGTGCATTGCAATAATCCAAAGAGATGATGACTAGGGCATTAGTAACTGAGTAGGGCCTCCCAATCTAAAAATGACTGCAATTGGTAAATAAGATGTAACTGTGAAAGTTCTCTTATCCACAGTTCTCACTTGCTGATAAGCAGAAGTCTAAGAAAAGCCCTCAATAATAAATTATCTCTAAGTGGAAGTATGTAAAGGTGACATTTCTTTTGGATTGTTAAGCCTGACAAGCTAGAGTGATTTATTCCGAGTCCCTTTCTCCCCATCCAGACCATGACAGCTTCCAATGTCAAAGTCAATCACTGCATCATTTGTTTGGCCCAAGGTCAAAATATATTTGTTGTTGTTAGCTGCAAAGTCATGTCTGACCCATCGTGACCCTATGGACAACGTCCCTCCAGGCCTTCCTGTCCTCTACCATGTTCTGGAGTCCATTTAAGCTCATGCCTACTGATTCAGTGAGTCCATCCAGCCACCTCATTCTCTGTCATCCCCTTCTTCTCTTGCCCTCAATCTTTCCCATCACTAGGCTCTTCTCAAGTGAGTCCTTCCTTCTCATTAGGTGGCCAAAGTATTTGAGTTTTAGCTTCAGGATCTGGCCTTCTAAAGAGCAGTCAGGGTTGATCTCCTCTAGGACTGACCAGTTTGATTGCCTTGCAGTCCAAGGGACTCGCAGGAGTCTTCTCCAGCACCATAGTTCAAAGGCCTCAATTCTTTGGTGCTCAGACTTTCTTATGGTCCAAATTTCACAGCCATACCTTGCAACTGGGAAGACCATAGTCTTGACTATATGCACTTTAGTTGACAGGGTGATGTCTCTGCTTTTTAGTGTGCTGTCTAGATTTGTCATGGCTTTCCTCCCTAGGAGCAAGCATCTTTTAATTTCTTGGCTGCAGTCCCCATCTGCAGTGATCATGGAGCCCAGGAAAATAAAATCTGTCACTATCTCCATTTCTTCCCCATCTATTTGCCAGGAATTGAGAGGGCCAGATGCCATGATCTTGGTTTTCTTAATGTTAAGTTTCAACCCAAATTTTGCACTCTCCTTCTTCACCCGCAACAAGAGGCTCTTTAGTTCTTCTTCACTTTCTGCCATTAGAGTGGTATCATCTGCATATCTTAGGTTGTTGATATTTCTTCCAGCAATCTTAATTCCAACTTTTGATTCATCTAGCCCTGCCTTTCTCATGATGTGCTCTGCATATAAGTTAAAGAGGCAGGGCGACAGTATACAGCCTTGTCGGACTCCTTTCCCAATTTTGAACCAATCAGTGCTTCCGTGTCCAGTTCTCACTGTTGCTTCTTGGCCCACATATAGGTTTCTCAAGAGACAAATAAGATGGTCTGGTACACCCATCTCTTTAAGAACTTGCCACAGTTTGTTATGATTCAAAATATATAGTTGACACCAAATATATTGGTGACACCAAACTTCATGCACTGGTTACCTGAGCTGCCCAGGGTTTTCATGTAAATGTTAAAAAAAAGTGGAGAAAGGAGAGAGCTACAAAGCATTTCAGGTAGAACTTTCTCTCCTACCCATCAACTGCCCTTTCAGGACTGTCTTTACTCTAGTCCTTAAAGATGGTCCAGAAGAATACCATAGTTAATGATATTAAAAGCTACTGACAGTTAGAAGAGAACCTGGATGGTGAACTCCCGTGATCCCAGTCTCTCAATAGGTAAAGTGCAAACAAAACCAATGTAGTTCACATGCTGCTCCATAGAATGTAACTACTAAGAGTTTGGTGCAGTTAGCCAAAAATCCAAAAATTTATTCCAATGGGTGAGCAGGATCTTGAGTGAAATGCTCACCAGATCCTCAAGAAAAAGTATTGTGCATCTTATGAAAACCTAAGGAATCCACTAGGCATCTAGGAGAGACCAATCTAATAGTGCAGAGGAGAATTGTGCCACAAAATTTCACAGACATCAGAAAATGTTCTGGTCAATGAGTGAGGCTAAGAGCCATCCACATGTTGCATATTCCTGAGATAAAAACAGATCTAATGTAAACATGTTCATTGGGCTTCCAATGAACTGAGTCAAATCTGTTTGCCATCATAAACCCCAAATTCCTCAGGTGCTCTAGACCCCTCACCAAGAGAAGGCTGACTAGCATTGTCAACCTAAGGGACTACACCACCACTCCAGCAGCATGGATGATTATTCTTAAATGGCTGATTATAGACATGTGGCATTGTATAGCCACCCCATAGGAATGAGCAAAAGTACATTGTATGGCAGTGGTGCAGAATTTAGAGTTGATGACTGTTTGGGTAATTCCTGAAACTATCTCATAAACCAGAATGACAAATTTGCTAGAGATAAGTGTTTAGTATCATTCAGGATTAGTAAAACCAGAAGAGATTATGCATTATGAAAAACCTGCTGTATTGGTAATTGTCTTTTTTCCCAGCAAAACTTTTTAGGATTACTGAATTAATAATTTGGCTACCCTGAGCACAGGGCTTTTAGAAAGGAGTCCTACTTATGACCTATTTGTCTTTCAGCTGTGCAAAATACCTTTCATTCCTTACCCTTCTGGGCTAAAAATTACTTAGTTTTAAATGCACCTAGGGCCACATTCTCTCTGCCCATACCTTAGCCTATTATTCAGAAAATCTTACCTAGTTCTCAGAATAACTGACACCTACATGTAATAAAGGGGGAAATCCAAGGATTTCATTCAAATTTCAAGCTGTTTGAACAGAGTTTATACCAAGGCTGTAATTTCCTCTGCAGCTGGCCTGTGCTTTAACCTTTAATAAGTCATGGGGGCATACTAACTTCAGAAACTGGATAAGCTTGGAAAAGTTTGTGTGCAGCACTTTGAAGACTTTACATATTTTTTATTATATTATATTTATTATTTTGAACCACTGGCAAGTATTAGTGTTGGTAGCAAAATCCTGTCCAGTTCTTCAGTTGTTATTAGGAGCAAGGTATGCCCATAATATACACAACCTTCTTTTTTACTTTTAACAGTTTTGTGCTGTCAATAGTTTCAATATCTATGTGGAAACATAAATTAAGAATAAATCCTTAATGACTTTAATCAAGTAAATATGGTATACTATACAAATCTTTAAGAGTACCAAATTTGCCTCTTCTGAAGAACTGACTTTTTTTTTTAGGCTGAGAATGATATTCAATCTTATGTCTGAAAAGTAGGTAGCGTATGGGAATAAAGTAAGCAGGGAATAAAGTAGGGCAGTATCCACCCTCCACTATTATGACTGAAGTATAGTGATTATTGCAACATTATTAAATTTTCTTACAGAAAATTTCATGTTCCTGTATTCCACTACTCATTACTGAATTATTAAAATAATCATTACAAAATAAAATCTATAATAAATCCCAATGGAATAGTCCTCTTTGACTATCAATAATCATCGGCAAAGTGACTATTAGCATAATCATTATCATTAGTAGTTACTTTAAAAAAATTAAAATAAGTCCAATATATTCCCACCAGTGGCAATAGTGTCTGTCAGTTCAGCTACAGCTCTCAACTTCAAAAAAAAAAAAAAAAAGGGAATCCCACAGATTATTGGATGGATAAAAGCAGGAACAGTATTTTGTTTGAGCTCCGGTTGCAACTGGAAGACTGCTATTAAAATTTGTCCCCAAGAAAGACATTATCATGGATTTCTTTGGTCTCTGAATTGGAATTTAGAAAATTGGGAGTATATAGAAATGGATCCAGCACAGAAGAAGCTTGATTGCTTCAAAATAGAGGGATTTAGAATGGGGAAAGTCTCCACATCGACCCTCCAATAAATTTTGGGGGGATCCAGGTTTCAATTTCTGGGTGTGCCTTTCTCTTTCTCTTTCTCTTTCTTTCTCTTTTCCTTTCCCAGGAGGGAAGTTGCAAGGATTAGTCATAACATCACCCCAGAAATGTAATGAAAAATCTTGGATGTTACTGCAGTTTTCTGGGGGAAAAAAGCACACCATAAAAACCAACAATTTAAAACCTGTTGTACAATTACAAAATATTCTTGGGGGGGAGGGATATTTTCATCCCAGAATGTATATATCCTAGCTTTTATGAAGACATTTCTGTTGTATAACTTAATGCTAATCCATACTGATATCATAATTAAATATTTATAGCTCACATTTGGTAATCATTGCCCAGGTGATTTACAAATGTAAAAAGACAAAATTAAAATGGCAACAATAAAGCAATGAAAATGAAAAACATCATATAGTTAAGACATGTCAAACTCATGACATCACGTGACGTCGCACAATGTATCAGAGTTTTTTCGTCATTGCTGGCAATGGGGTGGGCACGGTTTCTTCATGATGCATTCAGCCTGTTTGACACCCCTGATAATAGTTGTTTGATCTCAATATATGCAAGTCATTATGAGGGGGGGGCAGATGTTGAACAGATAATAATAGGATTATCTTATAGACTGTTTAGTTTTTTATGTTTGTTTATTATTACTACCATTCTTGTATGTTTGTATGGCTCAAAAAATATGAAAACATGTCTTTTTTCCACCTATATATAGCCTAATAATTTTAATTATCAGATAGTCAGAAACAGAAATCTGATTCAAATCATTCCTCTTTTTGTTTTACTCTGACATCAGATCTCCTCACAGCATTCTTTTACAAGTCACTTTTAAAACAAAGGTCTGGATTTTTTTTTTCCTATAAAAATATTTCTGTCAAGCATTTGACAATAAATAAAAATTAAATTAAATTAAAAGTTTTATGAAAAAATAAAGGATTCTTATGCTCATATTTTCTGGCCTAGTAACTTTTTTGAAGGATAGTCACTATTTCTTTTTTTAAAAAACAAATTAGTTGTTCTGAGACCTTCAGAAGGTAGATGGCTGAACTGTTACCACTTGATTCAACCAGCACCTGCTGACTTTAAATCTAAACCTCTAAAATCAATGGAATAAAATGTAAATCCATCTGAAAATTGTTATAGCGCTTTATATTCAGCCAGTTTGCACCACTTCAGCAGAACCGGGAGCTAATTTTTTGTTGTCCAAGCCCATAGTGGACTTCTGGAAGTGGCATCCACACAGATAACTGGTTGTTCACATATTTGAATCCCACCACTGTTTATATCTATTATGAGAGCAAGTTTGGTGTAGTGGTTAAGATTCCAGTCCAGAAACTGAGAGACTATAGTTTCTAGACTTATCAGCTGGTGACCCTAGGTCAGTCAAGCTAGTGGTCTGTTTTTAGTTTCATGAACCACAAGTCTTTTCTATGTCTTTTCAACCAAAGAGCTTCTATTATTTTCTTCTTTGAAATATCTGACAGGAGTGAAGCTTAATACAATACATATTTGAAGGAAGAATTGCAGATTCAAGGTTTCCCAATAAAATATGCTGTTTTTCATTCCTGGCTAACCTGGAGACAGTAAAAGGCAGAGGTTATTTTAAGTGATTCTGCTATTATTATCCAGTTAATGGCAATTCTCATCACTAAGTTACATAGCAAATAGTTTTCAATTACAAATCTCCTTTGTGGGAGAAGGTTATAGATCTGCTGACAAAGCTGCTGAATATTGTGCTACTTTCATGAAGATAGGAAGGGAAGGAAGGAAAAAAAATATCCCTGATGGCCAAAGGTAAGCTTATTAGGATGGTTTCAAGGCATAATTTGCAACCCCGATGCCTTCCAATATATGAGCCTAAGAATAATAATTATCTGATCTTCAGAAAGAGGAAAACTGATTCATTTCAAATGTTAAGGAGCAGAAATAAAGAGAAATAAAGAGCTTAGAAATTGCCTACGGCAGAGATTAATTTAGCTTTACTTGGGGAAAAATAAATTCTCTTCCCTGATCTTGTATACCTGTATGACAAAATGATGTTGGGAGGAAAATAAGCACAATATGTCCATATATGCAAAATGCAATTTGAAGAAAAAGTTTCAGGCTACCTGATAGAACACCCATCCATCTATTCATTCATTCATTCATTCATTCATTCATTCATTCATTCATTCATTATATTTATTGTCCATCTCACTCTCATTACCCCAAAATTACTCCACTGATTTCCATACATAAAGATGGACTTGATCTTGGTCTCCTGGCTTAGAACATAGAATAACAGTTAGAAGGGACCTTGGAGGTCATCTAGTTCAGGGGTTCCCAACCCCTGGTCTGTGGACCAGTACCAGGCTGCAGCATGCCAGCAGCTGGTCCACACAAACAAGCAAAGCCCCATCTGTGGTATGCAGGCAGCACACAAAACCATGCTCCCTCTGGTCTGCAGAAAAACCTCTCTCTAAGGAACCAGTCCCTGGTGCCCAAAAGCTTGGAGATCTCTGATCTAGTCAAACTCCCTGCTCACATTTCAGACAAGTGGCTGTCCAGTCTCTTCTTAAAAGCCTCCAGTGATGAAGCACCCACAACTTCTGAAGGCAAGGTATTCCACTGGTTGATTGTTCTTACCATTAGGAAATTTCTCCTTAGATCTAGGTTGCTTCTCTCATTGACTAGTTTCCATCCATTGGTTCTTGTTCCTAATTTAATTTTAATTTAAAAATTAAAAATTAATTTTAATTGGTTCTTGTCTTTAATGATATGTATTTCCAAATGTATCCACACTGGATATGAATAAAGTAATTCTGACCTGCAGTATTCTCAATGGAATTTCATTAAGAAGATTGATATGGAACGTTCATGATTATGCAGATAATTATTTATCTATTATATAAAATCAAAGTGCATTGAAGATGGAGTGGGCTCTCCAGCTCAGGTTTTTGATATTTTAAACAATAAGTAGATTGTATGCCCATCAAGTAACTATATATTTTTGAGAAATAAGTACAGTAAAATGTGTTTTAACTATGTTTTATTTATTATTTATTCAGTGGAACTAAAAAAATATAAGATCTTAATAAATATTAAGGCAAGAGGCTTCTGATATAGAATATATTATCAAAAATATATCTAGTGGCTAAGATACATGATTATGACAGTATAAATAATGATTATAAGTAAACAATAATATATGGTTAACTAACAAATAGCCTTGACAGAAAATAGCCATGACTACTGCGGAATGAAAATTGTGCCCTCTAAAGGCCAAACACAGATAGTTGCTGTATAAGAAACCAAGAAAATTCTTCTTAAAAAAACATTGTTTTGCAAATATTTTTGTAAATAACCTCCATGGATTTACTTGCAGATAAACAGAGATGAGATTTGTCTTCACAGCCCATGGAACAAGAATATAAAATGACCCAAGTGAAATATAACATAGATTTTCTTGGTTTCAAAGAAATAGATATTTCCATCAAAAGAAATTGATGAAACCTAAATGTGTGTAAGATTAGTCAGATCATCCCTATATATAATATAGCATAGCATAAATGTTTATGGGCACAAGTTTATGTCATTAGCTATGTAACTTCAGAAAGCTGCTAAAACAGAAGAAATTTACAAATGGAACACTATCTCATTCTGTTTATTTTGGTTGGCCACAGTCAACTAGATGTTTAGACTGAATTTGGCATTTTTATCTACCTACTAAAGTTTTCCCAAAACATCTGAGATGTTGTTTGATGGTGTTAGAAGTATCATCATAGATTGTAAGCTGTTCCAAGTAAATGTCCTTTTTGCAAGTGACTGGTAGTGATTTTGTCAATGCCAATGGTGTTCAAATGGTGCTCCAGATGTTTTGGGGTTGTGCCCCAGGCACCTATTGATACTATCTTTGCTTTCTTTTCTCACACGCATTCTGTTTCTATTTGCAGATCTTTATATTTTGTAATTTTTCTCCAGTTCCCTCTCCTATTCTGCTGTTTCCAGGTATTTATGTACACCATGATACTGGACAATCTCCAAATCGTCCAAAGTCAAATTCATGTATTTTCTAAATTTCTGAATCACATCTCAGAACAAAGTGTGCAATTGTTGCAGACTTCTGTTTCTAGCTTACTAGTTTCCTGTAAGTACAATATGATATATATTAAAAAAAATGAAAAGGGTTTGAAAATTTAAAAAATAATCTAAGATTGTCACACTGAAGAATTCCATTAGATAGGATTTTTAAAAGAAGCTAAGATTTATTTTTCACCAATTCTTTTTCTAAAGATCCTGTCTGTCTAAATTGTATAATTGTGTTAACTGACTTGAGAGGCTCTTTTCTAAGGTTTAAAAAGGAAGTATTGAAAAATATATGTTTGATTAAAAACAACCATTGTTGTAACTAAGTCATCATTGTAATGAGGACTGTAGGACTCAGCTGAACCTGGGGACGGGACCAAATGTATCATCAGTTTGGAATCACTATGCCCATGTAAGATACCTAAAGACCTCCTTAAAGTCTGTTGACTCTTATGTGGTACTAATTTGTCTTGACTATTAGTAGATCAGATTCTTGTGTAGAGGTAATATGAAATAAATCTGTAGTGTTTTTGAACTCAATCCTAGCTCTTAGTTTCTTGTCCTTGACATGGATTCCTAGGTATTTGCAGAATGACTTCCAAGTCAAACAGTCTGAATGGCTAATAAGCCTCTGGTTGGTGCTGCTGTGCAATGGCAACATTCCAACCTGATTTACATCGGGAAGATCTGATGGTATAATATGATGATAAATAAATCTAATGATTGAAGTTTTTGAGAGATCAATTATTTTTTAAAAAAATATTCTAAAATTTTAAATTAAAAAATTATTATGATTAAAAAAGAATTACATTCCTCAAACCCACAATAACTTTATTAACTCTTATTTTCTGAGTTGGCAAAATTAGAGAAGGGCATATCCTGTAATAAGGAAAGCCTGACACTTTGGAAATCTTCTGACATACAGCAATAATTATTTTTATATATAACTATATACATGCACACACACACACGTGTGTGTGTATAAAACTTGAGAAATACAAGTTGAGTAATGCAGCAAATTCAAAATTCATTCCATATAAATATTAATTTTCATAGCTTTGAAATATATAGTTTTCTTGGGATTTTCTATTTTAAGATGTTCAAAAACCTATATGACAAGTTTTCATATAAAATATGCTTTTAATTTAATTTAAATCTAATTTACATATTGTGTCATGCAAAAATTAAATATTACATTTCTAATATTACATTTTAAATATTACATTACATTCTTTCACAATGCAGATTTCACTCAATTTTCAATAACATTCTTGATAACAGAGAGAGTGGGAAAAAATCATAAATGTTTGTATTCTTCTAATTGCATTCCAGAAGTAAAATAGGGAATGAAATAGAAAATAGAAAATGAAATACTATTCCAAGGCAAAAAACAGACTTTATTCCATTGATTTGAATGGCCTTAATTGTGATTAATTATGCACTGGACTGTGGCCTTTATTTAAAAAAAGAGGACATGACTATGAACATAAATGATATGAACAATTATTATTCAACTGGCAATTTAGCCATAGTGGGAATACAGCTATTAATGTTGACATGACTTTTTTTTCCTCTTACATGTCAACTCTCATACATTTCTCTGCTCATTATAGAAAATAAATCATTGGGAAACCATAAGTAGTTATGGCTTTCCAAAGTGATTATGCTGAAAGAATGCTCTTTCTTTTTTTTCCCTCAGGAGGCCATGAACTATACCTGATCTTTTCTACCTTTCATACTTTGGAGGACAATTGAGAAGATAAGACCTTTGACACTATTAAAACACAACTAAGGCACTTTTTTTGTGATATGTTCAGACTTCATGGGTTGCAGAATGAGACTAGAACCTGAACAATGATCCAGAACTTTTTTTCCTGATGAAATTGTATGTTGTTTTCCCCTTATTGTAATTGTGTGTTGTTTACCTTTTACTGGAAGAAATGAGAACTCTCTACTCTTTGTGCTTCTGTGTCTCTTTCCATGTTATAGTTAGTAGTAAAGGTAAAGGTTCCCCCGCACATGCGTGCTAGTCGTTTCTAACTCTAGGGGCTGGTACTCATCTCTGTTTCAAAGTGCTTGTCCGAGGATGTCTCCGTGGTCATGTGGCCAGCATGACTGGACACCAAAGGCGCACGGAACGCTGTTACCTTCTCAACGTAGTAGTCCCTATTTTTCTACTTGCATTTTTACGTGCTTTCGAACTGCTAGGTTGGCAGAAGCTGGGATGAGTAACAGGCGCTCACTCTGTTATGCAGCACTCAGGATTCGACCCGCCAAACTGCCAATCTTCTGATCGACAAGCTCAGCGTCCAGCTAATAAAATATATGATTTTATAAGAACAATCTTCCCATGTATTTAGATTTTGCAAAAGTTTTCATAAGCCTGCTGTCCTATGTGATGTGAGAAAAGTAAAAATCATTGCCATTTTCTCCCTGGTTGTTTGCTTCACCTCCTAAAGAATTCTATCTCTCTCTTCCTACTAATCCTACTCATATGCAGTGAAGTCATACAGTAATCTTATCACTGATGTTTTTCTAGTAAGTAATTCTCACCTACCCTGGTTTTGGCAACTCATGCTGGTAAATTGCATTTATTTTTTTATTATTTAAACTGGTAAATATCCTTCTGTTTTTCAATATAATGTGTTTATTTTATTTTTATTTTTTTTACTTTGTTGGCCTCAGTGATCCCCCTCTTCATTAATGCTCCATGGTAGGAATAGCATTATTTGTTCTCTGTAGAATGGCCAATGACCTTCTCCATGCTGTATCCTCCGTGCTATTCCTTCATTTGACAGTTTTGAGCTTTGCATATTTTGGAAAGTGTTTTAAGTTTCAACAGACCCCTCTATCCTAATTGTTTTATTGGACAAGTCCTACACTAACTCACACTGTTTTGCAATCCGTAATACAAAGCCTGTGTTTTCCATGAGGCTTTGCTCATAATGTACCAGGGAGTAAAGAAGTATATCTGTACTTTCTGTGGCCTAGATACCTCTCATTTAAAAATAGGTGGTGGGTGTGGGTGGGTGTGTCTGTACACACACACACACACACACACACACACACACATTCACTCACTACGTAAAACTCAAGGATTTATATTTTATATACTGTACTTCATTGTCAGCTTAATTTAATTCAGATTTGGTATGGCCATTCACTGCCGAAGGTCAGCTTAGGTCAGAGATCAGCAGAGGTGTGTGTGTTTGTGCATGCCTTTAAGTCATTCTTGAATGGTGGCAACTGCCTGGAGTAGACCCTGAAGGTTTGGGGGCATTTCCTGCTTCCTAGGGCTGAGGGAAAGTGACTGGCCCAAGGTCAGCAAGCTGGTTTTGTGCCTAAGGCAGAACTGGAACTTACACTCTCCCAGTATCTAGCCTGGTGTCTTAATTACTATACCAAGTTGGCTATAATTTTACTACTAAACATAGCCTACAAATAGTGAAAGATGCAAGTCTTATTCCAAAATACTTGATATGCTCGGTGCACTCTACCCTGCTCTTTTTACCCAGCAAAATAATTCTAACACTGAAGGGGGGCGGGGGTGGGAATTAAGGCTTCCTTATTTCTTATAAAATGGTAGATACAAGTATCTGTGTTTTTTCTGTTTTCACCTTAAACAATGCAGAGAGATTAATAAAGAAATGGAGAGAGAGAGAGAGAGAGAGAGAGAGAGAGAGAGAGAGAGAGAGAG
>JAKJMR010000227.1:460110-473438 GCA_024449315.1 Daboia siamensis
AGAGAGAGAGAGAGAGAGAGAGAGAGAGAGAGAGAGAGAGAGAGAGATCTGTAAACTGATCATCCCTATGGTGGGACATGTGTTCAGACTGGGAAAATAAAATATTCAGATTGGTGTTTCTAAACCTCTCATCTGATATAAAATTAGCATGCCGTTATATGAGATTATTGTTTCAAAATAAACTAAATAGGTAAATTAGGGCATCTATTACAAAACCATTACATGACAGATGATGGGACGTTATTTCAATGCAAATCCATGATGACCTTGTAATGCTATTACAAAAGGCAGACATAAACAGGAAAAAAACTTTCTATGCATATCTTCACACACACACACACACACACACACACACACACAAATAAACAAAATAAAAATATGCTTCTTTCTATATTCTATAACACAATGATTTATGGAGAAGCATTATGGGGAAACAGCATGTTTCCATTTTTAAAAGGAATGCAAGATGGTGTAATCAAGTGGTGGGAAGAGAAAGAACTGTGAGTAATGGATTAACATTCCACAGTGGACAAGAATGTAAAAGTGACATTTGGAATAAATGCAACTTGAGGAGAAAGGCTACTGTGGAGGGGACAGGTTCTCCTTTCAGAAATACAAAACAGAAACAAAAATATCAAACATTTTTATAGACTAGGTTAAGCTGTATCTGACATGGGTAATCTTTAGTTTCCCAGGAAGTACTTCCATTATGATTGGATCATGCATAAGAATCCTGAGTAATGACTGCTTAAGTGCTTATTCAGTTTTCTATAGGAATATTGACGTGAAATAAATAGTAACTCAAATTCTCACCCGTTTGTCCTGTATGCAGATGTTTTTCACTAATTCTGCCATTTGCTTGTTTTGATAAGTAAATTCAGGACAAAGGTGTCTGTAATTAATCAGAGTGTGTTGAAAATAACTAGGAAGAAACTTCCTTTACTCAGGATAATAACCCGCAGGTTTATGCAGTAATGCTGAATTATGTGGGGTTCAGACGAATGAAAATGTTTTTTGCACAATGTATAGTTAACCCACTAAATTAAAAACAGATTACTGCTAGATAAATGTACCTTTCAACAGGTCCATCAGATTTCTCCTCTGTTTTTTAAATTGCTGCTGAAAGATGGTGATGATCACAACACCTCTTAAAAAACACCTGGTGTTGTTGCATTTGTTTTGAATGTCTATATTTGCTTTTTTTAATGCTTGATTTCAGTTTCCTTGAATATGCTCAAATGCTTTATCTACAGACAGAAGTATGCTAGAGGGAACTTAGAAAGATTTATGAGAATGCCTTGTAAAATTGTGGGGAGGATTATCAAACACTTAAAACAAAGAAAGAAGAAAAGAGGATGGAAATATAGTGCAGAGATGTTGAGAAATAAATCATTGTCACTGGTTTGTAGCAGGATTTAGGGTACTAAGACAAATAAAGAGCCATGGAGGCACAGTGGTTAGAATGCAGTATTGCAGGCTAACTCTGCCCATAATCAGTTTGATCCTTACTGGCTCAAGGTTGATTCAGCCTTCCACACTTCAGAGTCTGTAAAATGAGGACCCAGCTTGTCAGGAGCAATATCCTGACTCTGTAAACTGCTCAGAGAGTGCTGTAAAGCACTATGGCAAGCTGCGGAGGACAGCATGAAAAAGCAGAGTCCAAATTCCAAATTCCATCCCTGTGGAAAGCAAGAGCACCTTGCCAGACTTTGCAGAAGTCATCAGCAGGAAACAAAACCTGCAACACAGCATCACAAGGGGAAATGGCCCCCAGGACAGAACAGAGTTGAATACTGCTCAGGAAGGCATAGCATCCAATGCACAGAGGCCCAACGTTCCATCAAAGAAAAGATAAGACTCCAACTAAGACTGCAAGGGGTCCCATGCTTAATGGAGCTAGATACTGGATTGGCCCTGTCCGTTCTTTCCTCCAGGACTTTCAACCATATTTGCAAACGTAGCCAATGGCGGGTCCCGCTCAAATCATTGAGCTTAGTGCTAACGAACTTCCAGAATTGCCATGTTCCCTCAAGAGGGGAAGCTACCATTAGAATACAATTCAGAGAGTTCGAAGGTCCCCTCAGCATAGCGGTCATAGAGGGACCAATCACCAGCGTCATAGGTCTAGACTGGTTCGAGGTCCTGGGCAATAGGGTGACGGGCATCCATCAAACACAAATACCTGATCTAGTAGCAGTATGCCAACAATATGCTGACATATTCAGCACAAAGTTGGGACAATACAAAGGGGCACCCATTTCACTCAACCTCAATCCAGCAGTAACTCCAATCCAATTAAAACTGTGCAGGCTTCCCTTTGCATTGAAGCCTAAAATTGATGCAGAACTAGACAAGCTGGTACAGCAGGGAGTGCTCAACTGGTGGACTGTAGCCAGTGGGAGACTCCAATAATGACCCCAGTTAAGCCTAATGGGGACTTCTGCATCTGTGCAGACTACAAGTGCACCATAAACAAGGCACTACAGCAGCATGCTTACCCTGTACCACTAGTGAGCCAAATCCTCGCTTCACTCCAGGGAGGCCGAATCTTCACTAAGTTAGACCTCACCCAGGCTTACCAGCAGCTACTGGTAATTGTAGTAGACAGTTATTCCAAGTGGTTGGAAGTGGCACTGGTCTCATCGATGACAACAACCAAGGTCATCCAAGAGTTGCGCCGGCTGTTTGCCACCCATGGTCTGTCAGATGTAATTGTGTCTGACAATGGGGCACAATTCATGGCAAGAGAGTTTCAATCTTTCCTCGACGCCAACATGATTTGGCATGTAACATCCGCTCCATTCCACCTCATGACCAACAGTCAGGTGAAACAAATGGTCAGGACCACAAAGGAGGCTCTCAAGCGGATGACAACTTGGGACTGGAATCACCACCTGGCAAACTTTGTCCTGTGTAAACACACAACTCCCAGTAGAGCAACAGGTCACAGCCCAATGGAACTGAGGTGGTGCCACTGGCTCACCATGAAGCTCGACAGACTTCACCCAGACAGAGTAGCGGCAGAGTCAGCTCAACAAAGCCCCACAGGAACTTACATCTGGGTAAATTGGTCTGAGCCAGGAACTATGGAAGTTGGGCACCTTGGGTGGTAGCTAGGGTAACTAAGATAATGGGGCCTTTGTCATATGAGGCTATTCTGGAAAATGATCATATGGTCAGATGCCACATTGATCAGTTACGGCATCAGCAGGCCGGGCCAGTCCCGGGTGAGGATCCCGAGGTTTTATCAGACACACAAGAGAACTGTTTTCCTCCAAGTTTGCCTACATCACCCATGGCCGTCTCCGGGGAAACAGAGGTATGAAGGGCCGTAGAGCTGCCACCACTCATGGGTGGCCTAAATGGCCATCATGACTCTGTTCCACTGGAGGTGGATGATACTACACTTGAACAGGACTCTCCAATAATATTGCAGTGGTCCACCAGTATCCATGGGCCCCCAGCCTATCTCAAAGAGTTTGAATATTGAACAGACTGAAGATGATAACTAACTTAGGGGAAAGGGGTGTTATGTATTATGGTGTTATGGTTAAGGCCCTAGGGGGTCATAGTATAAATTACAGGTAATTGCTTGCAGTTCTCCAGTTCTAGTTTAAGTAAATAATGTTGTAACTATTCTGGTCTGCTCCTTGCCTACTGAAGTCCACTATTCAATAATCCACACTGATTTTGGTGCTTCCCTCTCACTTGGAAAGCAGGATATTCTCCATATAATATCACCATTTCTCTGATGTCAAGAATAACATGGATCTTCAGGCCATTGTCTGTGATCTGGTTAGCCTGGAGATAGTTGTCTACTCCAGAGATGTATGAGCTCCACTGTTTCAGATGAGTAATATCAAACTCATTGAGCCTTCCCAATTTAGCCATTTTGGGGAGGCCCCTATGGTGCTGGTTAATGCCTGTACTGCTGCGGTTGGAGCTGTGCTGCACTTTGGGATCCTGGGGACAGATCCTTCAGGTATATCTGTGCCTCCAGTGTGTCTTATTGGCAGGTAGGGCAGGGAACATGGTCCCACCAGAGCTCTTTACCTGGTCTGACACCCAGTGATTTCAGCGTGCCTACAGTGTGGCTTACTGGTAGGCCGGAGGGTGAGAACTAGGCCTGCTGGGGCTCTCTACCCCACCTATCACCCAGTGATTTCAGTCTCTTGGTTAGCAGCAGCTCTCTCCTCTGCAACATCCCACCTTGGTTGCCACTATTGAATAGTGGGCTTCAATAGGAAAGGAGCAGACCAGCATAGTTACAACATTATTTATTGACTCAAACTAGAACTGGAGAACTGCAGGCAATTGCCTGTAATTTATACTCTGAGCCCACAGGGCCTTAACCAATCACAATACTTGAAAAACCCGCCCAAATATGAATGTTCAAAGTTTCACTCCAAAACAGTTGGAGTTAACAGTCAGGGTCATCTAAAGATTAGTTTCATTTTAGCTTCACAAGCAGTTGGAGTTAAATTAGTTTTACTTTAGCTGGAATTAACACAAATTTATATATATTCAAAAGATAACATGGATATCTCTATTGTTCCACACATTTAAGCTCTTATATATTCTGTTGTTGTTTAGTTGCGAAGTCGTGTCTGACCCATCGTGACCCCATGGACAACGTTCCTCCAGGCCTTCTCTACCATCTTCTGAAATCCATTTAAGCTCACACTTACTGGTTCAGTGACTCCATCCAGCCACCTCATTCTCTGTTGTCCCCTTCTTATCTTGCCCTCAATGTTTCCCAGCATTAGGCTCTTCTCCAGTGAGTCCTTCCTTCTCATTAGGTGGCCAAAGTATTTGAGTTTCAACTTCAGGATCTGGCCTTTTAAAGAGCAGTTAGGGTTCATCTCCTCTAGGAATGACCGGTTTGAATGCCTTGCAGTCCAAGGGACTCGCAGGAGTCTTCTCCAGCACCATAGTTCAAAGGCCTAAATTCTTTGGTGCTAGCCTTTCTTATGGTCCAACTTTCACAGCCATCTTATATATTCTACAGTGTGTTAAATAGTATCTCTAGCAGCTTTCACATAATATTATAGGTTTGGTACAGTCTACGCATTAGTCTGGGAAGAAACCTTTTCTTTTAATTTCATGTTCTTTGGATTACTAGGAAAAATGTGTTACTTTTCTGCCCAGCAAACTTACAGTCATTAACTTGATGGTAAAGTCTTATTTTAGTAGCTCTTTTAGCAATTTATTATTATGCTTCCCAGTCAGCATCTAATTTGCCCCAGTCAAAATGATTATTTAAATACATGTATATTTTCTCTTCAGGTTTTAAAGTATATGATTTTTTTCTGATATTGTCTGTTGTATTTTATTGTGTTTTAAAATTCAGTAAATTCAAAATTAAGATAAATGAACTGCATGTAGAAAGACCTCTTGTTTGTTTGTTTTTTTGCTTTGATAAATGGATTTATAATGGCTGCAAGATGTATTTGACTGTGGTACTCTACACTGCTTAAATGCCCATAGGCTGATTATATAGTGACATGCTATTCAAACTACAAAAGCTGTTGTTTCATTTTAACACTGCTGATTTGCTTTATCCTTTGGCAAAAGAAAGCTTGCAATTATAACTCCTACGGTATCCATCAAAGTCATTAAGGTACAAAACAACAGGAAACTGCATTGTTCAACATAACTCAAAGTAATATTCTGTCTCCATGTATTTGTGATTTAATAACTGATTAATTATTCCTTTCTATTAATTTTCCAACAGATTACTCCCTGACTCATTACAAGTCAATTAATAACCAATGTAATAAACCTCAAAATAATCAATGCAATTTCCAGAAGATTGTATACTAACATAAACAGGCGGGATTTTTGTTTAATTGACTATTGGCTGTGTTTTAGGCATATAACTGGGAAATAAGGAGTACATAATTGACTAATTAAATCATCAAGCAATTCCTTCTGTAATTTTTAGAGAAAGACATAAAAAAGTAAATGTTCTATGTTACTACAGTGCATATTGTATCCTTGCAGTTAGATGTAGTTCATTTATGTATATTGGATTCCAGCTGTAATAAAGATAAAATATGTTATGTTGACGTTATATATTTGAGCTCTGAATTAGTTCTGATCAAAATGTCCTGTTTTTTGCAACATTACTAACATCTATTCTGAATTTATTATATAACTATAAATAATATAACTATAAATATAATGTATAGTATATGTTTCCCATCAGGAACTAAAGGACTATTTCAAAATTAAATTTCCAGTTCAGGCATAGATTTAGTACCATATGAACAAGCACTAACATGTTACGTATACGGATTACCTTTGTTCTCCGTCATCAAGCCAAGTTGAAAATCCGACCTAGAATTTCAGGGGAGACCTTGGATGTCCAAATGCATTTTATATTTTGATTTCACGAAATTAATTATGCTCTTGTCTGTATAATCTGTGCCCTTTCTTATTGGGGCATATAAGTCTGGCTTTGTCTTGAATGTAGATATTATTATTAATCATCACTGTTGTTGCTTCTGTTATTTCATGTTTGATAGAAACCTAATATTGTCCAGAATGAATAGTCAAATAATATGTTCCTAAAAAATTACAATATCTTTTAAGGAAACAAGAAATTAATCTGTCTAGAAGTGACATCTTTTGTATTACTCCCTTCTCTTAAAAGGTAGTTAAACACAATTCTGTTCCCATTCTTCTGTTTTCTTTTAAATTTGCATACTTTATCGCTGCCATCTAACATTTTTACTACTTGATTTTTATTTTGCTACATAACCATCTCTAGGATTTCCTTACAGCCTTATTTATGTATGTATGTATGCATGTATGTATGTATGTATGTATGTATGTATGTTGAATTTATGTTGAATTTATGTTTTATTTAGAAATGTATAAGTTTATCCAGCTCTATAACAATTCTTAGTGGCACACAGTAAAAACAATCATAACATTCAATTAAAATCTGAAACCTTTAATTTAGCCAAGCCCTAATCTCTACATACTGCCTTTTATATAGGAGGTAAGAAATTTTGTGCTCTGCCCCAACATTTTAGATTACATTTCTCACACTATCTTGTAGTTAGTCATGTTTCCAAAGAGTGCTTGGCGTTGGGATCCGAAATGTGGCATAGCTCTCATCTGCGCAGTAAGATTACTATACCATTTTACTTGTTAGCAACATTTTTCTGCATTCATATTATAAAAATATTGGTTAGAAATAAAAAAGTTGCATTTGAATTGTAATGGTTATTTCAGTTAAATATTACTCCTAATAATTTTCTATAGTTGAATTAGAAGTTGAAATATGATTAAATGTGCCTGATGGTTGGTGTTCTTATTGAGCCTTGATACAGTTTTAGTTGGAATTTTAGTTGGAACTTTGTTTTTGTTTGTCCACTGCACAGACCTTTTTGGATTGATAGATATTGCCATAAATCCATCCATCCAAGCATCTTTCCATCTATCCATCCATCCACTGGAAATGATCTTTGAAGTGGCGTTTACATTGATATTACACAGCCATGAATTTCTTTATATGGATTGAGGAGGTCCAGCAATATTGAGAGGTACTGTGAAAGGTACTATGAAAGCTTTGCCATTGACTGCTTAGGTATTGGAAACCAAAAAGGAGACAGCTGGCCTGTAATTGCTAGACCATTTTGGATATCATTCTTCAATCACCAGTGAGACCCAGCATACTGTATATAATGTATAATCCTTTCATCTCATGTGGAGATGAAAGAATACAAACTTAATACGTGCAGGCATTATTGCTGTGGTAAAGGTATTGTTGACTCAGTGAAATTCCAGAATATCCATCTTTTGCATAATGCACAGCATAAGAGGCATATCAAATTAATAAGCACACTGGTAGGAGAGATAAGAATACTGATGCAAAATTTCACAATCTTTAATCTGAAAGTCAATAAAGGGCAAATCCTTTCTTCATTTATACATCCAATTACTTTATGCTAGTCTCTGAATGTAATAAAGATTTAATTTGATATATTAATAAAACAAAAGGCAGCTATTAATTAAAAAATAAGAATTCTGTGAGATACAGCCTTTCTGAGTCATGGTTCTCAAGATCTCGATGAAGTTAAAGATTTTTCTTGGAGCCTTAGACCATCAATTTGTAATATTACAGAGGTATAATTAAAAACTCTATGATTGTCATGGCAGGAAATATATGTACTTCATTGATGAATCGCTGGATTCTCAGCTTGATATTGCAACATGTGCAGGAAGACAAGCAACTTCAAAGGAGACCAAGAAGCCAACCATTGTATAATTATTAGGACTATGCATTGTGTGAACATGATTTTAAAGATGTATTTCAGGATACACAGGAGCATAAGCCTAGAAGCACTGTAAAATCAGCTCTTTTAAAGCAGACTTTTTTTTCAGTCCTTGACCTCTTGTAAGCTTCAGAACATGTCAACAAACTTCTCCAATCATTTTCAAATCCCACACAGGTTTTGTTATTACTGAAACTGAAGATATTTATTCTTCATGCCCTTTATTAAGCAATAGCAGTTTTAATATTTGAGGATGACAAGAAATATATCAAGAATAAAGTTTTTCTGAACAAATATTTCCCAACCTGAATACCTCCTGATGTGTTACACTCTGATTTTCATAATATAACTTCCTTGAATCATTTCACAATGATTGTATCTATGTACTCCATTTCTATGGAGATTCTCAGTCATTCATGTCATGGTTGTCTCAAAGGTATTTTTTTAGGAGGTAACTGAACTTTCTTGCTTTTCTTTGTTACTTTTTATCCAAGAATGTTCTTCAGCTCTGAATGGATGGTGGGAATCCATCCAATCAGAGTTCAAGAAGCTTCTTGGATGAGAAGCGAAATGTCTTCAGAGAAAAACAAGAAAGTCTAGTTGCCTCCTGAAAAGCCACTTTTGGGATATCTATGTACTCATTTAACTTTGAACCTGGCTAAACACTATGTTTGTTCTTTATCTATCTGTTGGTTTTTTATGCAGTGGACTAGCAGTTTTATCAAAACAATCACCTCATAAAATAAGCACATTTAAATGGAAAACTTGACTGTCTTCAGTCAAAGAACTTAATATCTTAAAACATTTATTCTAAAGAGACAGGCTGGCTATGGATAGTGGTGCACAAAAATTTGGATCTTGATTATGATGGCCATAAACCTCAGTCCATATAGCCAATAGTCAGAGATAAGACCACTACAGCCCCCAAAGCCTGGAAGCATAATCTTCAATTTACAGATTCAATTTGATATTCACAAATTAATATCATTGGAGATAGTCCTCCACTTACAACAGTTTCTTTAGTGAGAATTCAAAGTTACAGTGACATTAAAAATATGACATGACCATTTTCTGTTATGACCTTTCCAGCAACCCAATGAGCATGTGATTAAAATTCAGATGCTTGGTAACTGGTTCATATTTATGACTGTTGTTGTGTCACAATATCATGTGATCACCTTTTGCGACCTTCTGACAATCAAAGTCAATGTGTTCCTAACTTAACAAGTGCACTGATTCACTTAGCAGCTATGGCAAGAAAAGTTGTACATGGGGCAAAACTCACTTAACAAATGTCTCACTTCAGAAGAGAAATTTTGGGCTCAATTGAGGTTGTAAGTTAAGGATTTATTGTTGTTGTTAGTTGTGTAGTCATGTCTGACCCATCGCAACCCCATGAACAATGTTCCTCTAGGCTTTCCTGTCCTCTACAATCTTCTGGAATCCATTTAAGTTCATGCCTACTGCTTCAGTGACTCCATCCAGCCACCTTATTAACTATTGTCCCCTTCTCTTGTCCTCACCCTTTACCAGCATTAGGCTCTTCTCCAGTGAGTCCTTCCTTCTCATTTGGTGGCCAGAGTATTTGAGTTTTAGCTTCAGGATCTGGCCTTCTAAAGAGCAGTCAGGGTTGATCTCCTCTAGGACTGACCGGTTTGAACACATTGCAGTCCAAGAAACTCGCAGGTGTCTTCTCCAGCACTATAGTTCAAAGGCCTCAATTCTTTGGCGCTCAGCTTTTCTTATGGTCCAAATTTCACAGCCATACATTGCAACTGGGAAGACCATAGCCTTGACTATATGCACTTTTCTTGGCCGGGTAATGTCTGTGCTTTTTAGTGTGCTGTCTAGATTTGCCACAGCTTTCCTCCCTAGGAGCAAGCATCTTTTAATTTCTTAGCTGCAGTCCCCTTTTGCAGAGATCTTGGAGCCCAGGAAAATAAAATCTGTCACTATCTCCATTTCTTCCCCATCTATTTGCCAGGAATTGAGAGGGCCAGATGCCATGATCTTGGTTTTCTTAATGTTGAGTTTCAAGCCAGCTTATGCACTCTACTTCTTCACTCGCAATAAGAGGCTCTTTAGTTCCTCTTCACTTTGTGCCATTAAAGTGCTATCATCTGCATATCTTAGGTTGTTGATATTTCTCCTGGCAATCTTAATTCCAACTTTTGATTCATCTAACCTGCCTTTCTCATGACGTGCTCTGCATATAAGTTAAACAGGCAGGGCGACAGTATACAGCCTTGCAGGACTTCTTTCCCAATTTTGAACCAATCAGTGGTTCTGTGTCCAGTTCTCACTGTTGCTTCTTGACCCGCATATAGGTTTCTAAGAGACGAATAAGATGGTCTGGTACTCCCATTTCTTTAAGAACTTGCCATAGTGTGTTGTGATCTACACAACCAAAGGCTTTAGCATAGTCAATGAAGCAGAAGTAGATGTTTTTTGGAACTCCCTAGCTTTCTCCATGATCCAGCGTATGTTGGCAATTTGATCTCTAGTTCCTCTGCCTCTTCGAAATCCTGCCTGTACTTCTTGTAGTTCTCAATTCACATAATGCTGGAGTCTAGCTTGTAGAATTTTAAGCATTACTAGCATGTGAAATGAGTGCAATGGTGTGTTAGTTTGAACATTCTTTGGCACTGCCTTTCTTTGCAATTGGAATGTAAACTGATCTTTTCCAATCCTGTGGCCACTGTTCAGTTTTCCAAATTTGCTGGCAAATTGAGTGTAGCACTTTTACTGCATCATCTTTTAAGATTTTGAATAGCTCAGCTGGAATACTGTCACATCAACTAGCTTTGTTGTTGCTCAGCTTTCCTAAGGCCCAGTTCACTTCAGATTCTAGGGTATGTGGCTCGAGGTCAGTGACCACCTCATCGTGGTTATTAGGGACGTTAAGCTCATTCTTGAATAGTTCTTCTGTGTAATTTTGCCACCTCTTCTTAATCTCTTCTGCCTCTGTTAGGTCCCTGCCCATTTTTCCATGAAACATTCCCTTCATATCTTCAATTTTCTTGAAGGGATCTCTGGTCCTTCCTATTCTATTGTTTTCTTCTATTTCTTTGCACTGTTCATTTAAGAAGGCATTCTTATCTCTTCTAGCTATTCTCTGGAATTTTGCATTCAATTAAGTGTATCTTTCTTTTTCTCCCTTGCCTTTTGCTTCCCTCGTTTCCTCAGCTATTTACAAAGCTTCCTCAGACAGCAATTTTGATTTCTTGCATTTCTTTTTCTTTGGGATGGTTTTGGTTGCTACCTGTTGTACAATGTTGAGAACCTCTGTCAGCTCCTGGTCTTGTTTTTATTGACTGTATAGAGCTTCTCCATCTTTGGATGCAGAGCACATAGTCAATCTGATTTCTGTGTAGAACGTCTGGTGATGTCCATGTGTAGAGCCATCTGTTGGGTTGTTGGAAAAGAGTGTTTGCTATGATCATCATATTTTCTTGACAAAATTCTGTCAGCCTGTGCCCTGCTTCATTTTGTACTCCAAGGCCAAACTTGCCTGTTATTCCAGTTATCTTTTGGCTTCCTACTTTAGCATTCCAATCCCCCATGATGATAAGGACATCATTTTTTGGTGTTAGTTATATAAGGTGCTGTAGGGCTTCATAGAACCGGTCAATTTCATCCTCTTCAGCACTGGTGGTTGTGGCATAGACTTGTACTACTGTGATATTGAATGGTTTGCTTTGGATTTGAACTGAGATCATTCTGTCATTTTGGGGACTGTATCCCAGTATTGCTTTTCCTACTCTTTTATTGACTATGAAGGCTACGCCATTAATTCAGAGAGATTCTTGCCCGCAGCAGTATACCTGATGGTCATCTGAATTAAATTCACCCACTCCTGTCCATTTTAGTCCACTGATTTCTAAGATGTCAATGTTCAGTCTTGTCATCTCTTGTTTGACCACATCCAGCTTGCCTTGGTTCATGTAAGATCCAAGTTATGGACTACCTGTAGTAATAACTACAGAGAGGATGTTTTATTTTTCCCCCGAAGATGCTTCCTGAATAGGAGGCTTATATGAGGTGTTGGGCATAAAGATGAATAATTACATGATTTATATAATTTCTGATTTGTTTTCCCCCCCCATTAGAAGAAGATTTGGTATTGCAGTGGGTATAAATGTAATAAATGAATATGAAAGGAAACATACAAAAAGCAAAAATGATTTTTTTCATAATTTTTAAAGAAGAAAAGAGAATAATTTTTTCAACACATAAGAGCTTGAGTAAAATCATTGGCTTCTTCAAGTAACAAGAATCACTAATAGCAGTTTGTGTGTATGTATTTTGCTGGGAAGCACACATTCACTAAACTAAAGGTAAAGGTAAAGGTTCCCCCGCACATGCGTGCTAGTCGTTTCTGACTCTAGGGGCCGGTGCTCATCTCCGTTTCAAAGCCGAAGAGCCAGCGCTTGTCCGAGGACGACTCCGTGGTCATGTGGCTGGCATGACTGGACGCCAAAGGCGCACGGAACGCTGTTACCTTCCCACCGGAGTGGTCCCTATTTTTCTACTTGCATTTTTACGTGCTTTCGAACTGCTAGGTGGGCAGAAGCTGGGACGAGTAACAGGCGCTCACTCTGCTACGCGGCACTCGGGATTTGACCCACCAAACTGCCGACTTTCTGATCGACAAGCTCAGCGTCTTAACCCACTGAGCCACCGCGTCCCTTTTCACTAAACTATGTTACCCTAATTGCCTAAATATTCTTCACCATCTTGGTTAGGGAATCTGAGATTTGTAGTTCGATCTGGAGGGTAACAGTAGACAAGGAATTGTCATTTTCTCCTCAATGTATTTCATTCTAAGAAATACACATTGTTCAAATATATTGAGATATCATGTAATAAATACATATGTTTTATATAGGCTTAAATGTGTGTTATGTATGTGTACACTTTGAGAGCAAGCAACTAAATTTCATTTTTAATGTGTGCTATTGTGCCCACAGTAAAAAATGACAATAAAGGTTATCTATCTATCTATCTATCTATCTATCTATCTATCTATCTATCTATCTATCT